>BMAW01024868.1:72017-107319 GCA_019974015.1 Nephila pilipes
TATGATAAACATTAAAGTCATAGTTATAATTTAAACGCTTTTATAAAGGTCTGTATTTGCTGTAAGATATTATTTGTCTCTATACGTGTATTAAAAATCACATGCACTAACATATTTTTATCACTTAGGGTGAACATAATATTAATCACATTCTCTTGTTCATTACGGGGATTTGAAATGCAAATATTAAAATGAAAATTTAAGTATATCAACATAATGCACTACAACTTTGATTGTTTCAGGCGATTATATGAGCGTCATTTAGTATTTAAACTAACAAACATTTTTAGTGAAGGGAGCTCTTAATGTAAGCAATTGAAACTTTCGTAAATGTTATTTGGCAACCTTGCGAAAGGTGTTTTTCAACTTTCGATTTATATCTACGTAAACATAACCTCTTAAGTCTCAGTTACAATGACATGTCCATTCGAGGAAAGTAGTTTCCAAAAACAGTGCTCTGTGATCTGGTTTTTACTGTCAGAAAGTCAACCGTCAGAAATATTCCCTCGGATGAACAAAGAATTTGGCATTAGTTGCATGAATAGCGCGAGTTTTTACATGTCATGTTTTCCCGATGGCATCAAAAGTTGACGAATGAAGTAATAGAGGTCTTAATTGAAACTTTTATTAATACAAAGACGAATTTTATCTTTTTAACGATGTGATATGGATATTCCATGGGATATGAAAGCATAACCTTAGGCGACGTCTTCGACAGCCAATCGAACTCTAAATTCTAAAATCTATTATCTATACCCCTCGTGCTGTTAGTAAGCGATGGTAATTAAAATCATCCGATCATAAGTTTTTTTTAGTAATGTCATGATCGTTATGATTAAACTTTAAGGAAATTGAAAAGCCTTCTTCGAGAAAAATGAGCTTATTTTACACCAAGTTTGAATAATCCTCACTTTTTAATATTAAATCAATGGAAATCATGTTTTAACACTGAGATATATGTATATTTGTGTAACTGTTTACGGAAGAAAAATCACATTTTTAAGCAATCAATAGCTATGTTAATATTTGCAAGTCCTGTGCTTACCTTTAGGTGCATCTTGTATAAAATTTACTACATTCATGATTTTGATAATGTACTGATTTCTAATAAACATAACATTACATACATGGAATATAACTGTAACTTCGTAAAAATCAATTTGATGCAATTCTAATTTCACATAATTTTTATATATAAATTTAGCAATACTTATTTGTGAGCGTTTGTAAAAAGAAAATTCATGATCACTGTGTAGGAAATAACATTCTTTTGAATGTGGGAAATATCAGTAGTATGGATAAAGTAGAGCTTTAGAAAGGTGTATAAGAATCCTCAAAACCCATATTTTGTGAAAAACTCAGATGTAGATATTTTTTTTTGTGTGTGAGTAAGGATCCGAAAGGGAAAAAAAAGTCTAAAGCTTGCTGAACGTTGTGCTGCTGAGGCGACCGCCTAATAAAAACACAGGGCAAGTGCTGAAATCGTTTGGATAAAAACGAACTGGGAAAGATTGAACAGGAGGATAGATAGAATTTAGCGGGTGACGTAGGTTCTGGCTGATGGAAGACGAAGTTGTTTTTGTTTGGATTGGAATTTTCGCAATTGGAATATGTATTTCGCTTCCACAGCCTTTTTAAAATGACTTACTTAACGTGTGAATTATTTCATTCAAAATAAATTGTATTATTTTTGGATCGTGACCATCTTTGCGTCTAGAACTTATCATCAGTTGAACGAACGCATTGTTACTGTGTGGTACGAGTGTTTACAATTTTAAAATTCAATTTTCGAGCATTTTATTCATTAAATTTTTTTGTAAATAATATATCCACGGAATAAACCAAGCACCCTATATTTTCTAACAGAAAAGTTTTAAAAACTCAAAATTTGAAGCATTTTAATTTTTCAGTTACCTTAAGTAAACTCAGAATAAGAATAATACAAAAGCCCTTCTATTTAGTTTGGTTAAGTTACAAAAATATTTTTATATGATATTCTGCACAATAATTGTATCGGTAAAAGAGAAAATTTATTTTATAAGGAATATTACATTTTTTATTCATCAAGTCAAAACTAGTTTCATTTTTAGTTTTCGACTTAGCTATGGAAAGAGACTTTTTATCATATACATACATATTTTATAATTTATCCTCAGAATCTAGTTGTTACATTTAACATAAAAATGCTACACAATTTTGAGCTTACATTCTAAAATTATATTTACTGTTAGCACATTTCTAAAATATTTAAGTTGATGGGTAGAAATTCTAAAGATGGTCTAATTGTCGTTAGATTATATGCCATAAAATATGAGTGAAACCAAAAAAGAAACTGGTTTTTGTTTGTACTCGGTTATAATTAAGTTTAAATTAATTATTTTGAAGCTATCCTTAAAAGTAATTCATTTTTAAATAACTATTAATAATTAGAGGTGATATTTTATCTAACTTTCATTTTATTTCATTTTATTTTATTACCGAGTACAAACATTTCTGTTAGAAAATCATTCCCGCCTCTAATATGTTATTTTACATTTACTAACAAAGTTGCAGTTTCCATATGCACTTAAATGGGAAAATAGACATTGTATTTTGTTCAATAACACTATAATAATTGAATTATTACTTAATGAAACTTTTGACTCGACAAAAACATTCTGTAATTGACAGGTAAATTAAAGTAAAAGTCAAAAATGTTATTTTTTTTCCAAAGCGTTTAATTTTCAACCAAATAAAAAAAAATTCGACAGAACCGGAAGCCTTTTGTGTTTAATGGTACCAGGAAAATGAAAAAAAGAAAGTGTTAAAAGGAATAGCTATTAACAAATACATTTCTTTAATGTACTCGATTATGAAAATCAAGTCATCGACTTCCAAAGCATTTGAGATATTTTTGCTCTTTTCTTGTTATTTTAGTTATACACTGTGTTTCAACACACATTCAACTAAGCATCGAATTTGGAACTTTTCAAATGATAACATTCTCTTCAAGTGAAAAACAGTCATTCCTTTGTAATGATAGTTTGGAAGATCATTAAAAATAATGGTCTCGAATAAGGTTCCCAGTAAGTAAATGCTTCGATGATTTTGGACTGTTTATCATTTTCTTATAGAATTTATGTCAATCCAATTACAATAGGTTGGATTTTCTTGGAAAAAGTACTAAGGATTTATATTTTTTTTGGTTATTCCAGATAACAATGGATGTTTCTTCAGATTTTCCCATTTTGTTAAGAATTATAGATGTCATTTTAATAAAAAAGAACTAGCGATTTTTTGAATTTGTTTTTAACGTTATACAATATCAGATAATCTTACAATAGCATTCCTATGCTTATTCTATGACATTTATTTTTTCTGTAATACTCTTTTTATTCAGTAGTTCTTAGATATTGGAATTTTGAGTTTAAGCTTTTGTTGTTACGTATATGAGGATTCGGTTTATTAGCATTGTACTTAAGTACCACAATACATTTTTGGCATTCGGTAATCATTGATTGCAAGGATTTACTGTATAGAAACGAAATCTCAAAACTGACTCAATTCTTTGATATTCCATTCTTTTTTTACTACTGGCCATTAAAATTTCTACACCAAGAAGAAATGCAAATAACAAAATGATAGTTTTTAGCCAGATATATTATACTAAAAATAAAAAGTGATTAAAGAAATTTTGAAGATTCGATCCTGAGAAATCAGTACCCAGAATAACTACCTCTGGTAGGAATAACATCCTTTATACGCCTAGGCATTAAGCCAAACAGAGATTGGATGGCATGTACAAGTACAGCTGCCCATGTAACTTCAGCACGATGCCACAGTTCCTCGACTGTAGTCCCTCGGCAACCATTGACCAGACGTTTTCTATTGGAGAGGGATCAGGAGAACGTGCTGACCAGGGTAGCAGCCAAAACAATGGTTTATTATTTGGTTACGCATTGTTTTTATTTCAATTTTTTTTTCAGTTTTAAATACTTTCGAGTAACATGTGATTCTTAGAAGGTATTGAGAGAGAATTTTAAGTAATTGTGCTCTATTTTTTCAAATTGAAAAAGATAAAAAAAATTTACCCTTCATTATTGATTAAATAAATAAAGGAAAAGAAGATTAGTTTTGTAACCGGTATTGGAAAAACTATTAACCAATTAGAGTTATCATATTAATCTGAATAAAAATGGAAAAGAATATCATCCAAAAGGACGAAATTAAGTATTAAACTTTAAGCTCTCTTAATTAAATCATTTTATTCTGTTAATTGGCGTTTATTTTTAACTGAAATTATCCGAATTGTTTATTAATACTGTAAGGGTAAAATATTAGAAAATTTAAGATATGGCCGTAGAAAAACTCTTGTGATGTAATGTTCTTCTGGTATTTTGCAAATGCTTGAATGAAAATTAACTTAGATTGTTGTTTTACTTTTTTTTTTCCAAATCCTTATGTAAATCACTATTGGGCTACTAACTTTTTATTAAAATCATTTACTTCATTATACATGACGCAAGTCGAAACTTTATGATTACAAGCATTTCCGAATTAACATTTAATAAAACATTGTATAAAAATAAAACGCTTCTGCTGCATTATCATAATCGGTTGGTTTATTAACGTTTCACTAAGAACTATTGGCGACGAGTATCGTAATTTTGAGTAACGTTCGACGAGAGGGATCCCTAAGATTTCTTTCCACATCCCAACCTCGCTAACGTGCAGACTTTGAGCAGTCACAGATTTAATGAGCATCGTTTCTACTACTGATGGATCCTTAGTGTAATCAAGATTCGAGTATAATATCATTAATCGCGTTCTTGCATCCATGGCTTCTCAGTTATTGTTAATGCTTCTGAAGCATTATATAAGATACAATTGAACCGCGTTATAGTGAACCATCTAAGGACCCAAGAAAAAGTTAACTATAACGGATGGTATCCTATATTTAGTTTTGTTGAAACACTAAAATTTTGTAGCACTTATGGAGGTTTTGTTGTATACAATCATTGTGATAGCGCATAGCTTACTAATAAACTATTAAAATTACTTAAACATTTATTAATACTAACATCATGTGTGCGTGGTGGTAAGAAATAAAATAAAATAAATGAAGTATTTTAAGAACAAAAAAGAAATTCAAAATTATTAAGTAAGCTTATCATCAATAAAAAGCTTTTAGAAATATTAGTGTAAAAATAAAATATTGAATACTAAGGAAATAGTAAAATGTATATATATATATATATATATATATATATATATATATATATATATATATATATATTCTCTCTATAACAAAAAAATCGACGCACCAAGAAGGAGTTGCCCAATCGGAACGAAATTGCGCATGCAAAGATATTGGGACCGAACATACAAATGAGTGTATTAGTGTTCAGTGAATGAATAGCGGGAGCTCCATCACATCGGAACTGCGCATTCAGTAGGTGTACATAACGAGCGATTCTTATAGGATTGCCAATATTTCGGTTACATTTCGACTGTGGATATCTGATGTCGGCTGTAACAATGCCTCGCCAAATGAGCCATGCACATTACGTGCAGAATTTGAAAGAGGTCGTGGTATCGGAAAGAAAAAGGCAGGTTGGAAGAGAGGAAAAATCACTTGACATCTGGGTTGAAGCGATGCTGGTAAGAATGATCAATAACGGCAGATATCAGCGTGAAAACGGCAGCGGTCAACCGAGGACCACAACAGAAAGGGAAGACAGAGCGATTGTAAGAGCAGCTGTCACAGCACCGGATTCGTCGTTATCAATTATCCACCGTGTGGTCTGCACTCATGCATCCGATATGACCCTTGACAGACGATTGAGAGAGCGGAATTTACGCTCGCACCGACCATTACACTACTTACCTCTTACGTCTGTACATCGTCAAGTCCGATTACAGTGGTGTCGAGCTCGATCAACTTGGAACCGCGCTGACGGAGGATGTATAGTCTTTAGTGACGAGTCACGTTTCCATTTGTGTCTTGACGACAAACGCAAAGGTGTCTGGAGAAGTCCAGGATATCGTAGGAATCCTACCCATACAATCGCACGCCACACATGCTCACAACAGGGCGTTATGGTCTGAGATGCCATCTCCATTGATACCAGACCCCTTTGGTAGTCATTTCTGACCCACTAAGAGTAAAGTGGTACGTAGAGACATTCTACGACCTTTTGTGTTACCGCTCCTTTTGCGACACCCAGGACGTACTTTTCAACAAGATAATGCTCGGCCACACACGGCACGTGTTGCTTCGAATTGTCTGCAAGCTTTTCCTACTCTTCCTTGGCCAGCTTGTTCGCCTGATCTCTCTATCATAGAGCACATTTGGGTCATTATGGGAAGGCGATTGCAACCATCCCGGAATGTTGACAGGAATGTTAACCCAACAGCTGGAGACAGTTTGTCAAGAAATTCACCTATCGGAAAATTTATTAGTCTGTGTCATACTGGGAGACAGATTGCATCCAGGTCAGAGGGGGACCAATGCCTTATTGACTTCCTGCATTTATAAATGCTAAACTCTGAAGTAAATCATTCAATTGTTCTGAAATTTTAATCGTTTGGTTTTCTATGTATGTTCTGCCCATCCAACAATTTTTATCGCAACCGGACAGCTTCTTTGTGCGTCGTTTTTTTGTTATATATATATATATATACACCATAGGAAGGGTAAAAGAATGAAATTTGTGGTGGAAGTTTAGGAATGCTTTTTTTGGTATCCCAATAATACGTATATGTAAATTACTTTCTAAAAACTAGAACAAATATGTAAAAGGGAAACTTCAGTGCATTATAAATTGACTTTAATTTATTTAGGATTTCACTATCAGCGTTTAAATTAACATTAATTAAATAGGAGTTCAGTTTGGAACATTGAACAAGTTCATCTCGGGATTACTGTAATAAGGTTCGATTTTAATTGTTATCTAAATAGATAAATTCATCGCAACTTAAAAATGTTGATTTAAAAATCTTATGTATGTCCTGGAATTCATCTCTCGCGCTTTAATGAAATTTAATTTAGATTGTTGTTTTACTCTCTTTCTATTTTTAAATCTTTTGTGGTTAAAAGTTTGAATCAACACTTCAGTCATCTCATTTTACATCTATCCTTGGAGCATGCGAATCTCTTCGAAGTACTTAAATCAGTTGATATCAAAATTTTAATTCTAGCCTGCATCCAAGAATGAAACGAGTTCCCACAAAGATTCAAACAACTACTACTTTCTTAAATCTATATATTACAATGTGTCATTGATGATGCATTTTATTAGGACCAAAAATTAAATCAATGTTGCTTTTCTTCTCTAGCAGCCCTTTTTAAGGCTTTCCTGTATATATGTACATTGAATTCCCATAAAATTCTTTGTAAGATTATACATTGTTCGAACACCTCTGGAGTTACAGAAAAGAATTCAGACACATAAAACAAATGATAACAACATGTTTACCTCTATAGTGTTGTATATTTTTTCGTTGCCTTATAAATAACTGTTGTTGGATAGCATTTGCTACTATATTGCTGTAATAAAAGGGAAATTATGTCAGGATGCCACTAAAAAGTCTGATATATAGCTTATCTTGTTTGGATAGCCCCTCCATCGTAATTGAAAAGTAATATAGCTTCTAGGATTATCAACAACATTGCAACATTATACTGTAAGTTTAGTTTTGTTATTTATGCTATAGTAAAAATGTTTAGGGTAACATTTACTGCTTACAACTACGTACAAAAGTTTTAATTTATTTTCAAAATAAAATAAAAGGGTGCATTTTAACCGAAACTCACTAAAATATTTGTAAAGAATTAAATGAAGTACAAAAGATATATAGTATCTAGTATAAATAGCATAAAAACATTATGGAAAAAGTAATATTGAAATAAGATTGAATAATTTTTTTTGTTGAAATTATGTAACAAGATGATATAAAGCCATAAAGTGGTTAATGTTGGAAACAATTTATGTGGATACCGCCAGGAGGCACCTTGTCTCGTCTAAGTGAGAGAGCATGGGTTCATGGGTGAGTTTTCAGAGTACATTTAGCTCTTGACCGCGGAAGACAGGGTTTTCTTGTTTTGATATAATTTGCCCTGACAGCTAAAGCGGGTTAGTTAAAGTATGGGCTGTTTGGAAGCCTTTGTATATTTTGTAAATTCATGTAAATATTTGTTTATGTATAATTTGAGTGTAGAAAGTGTAAATAAATGTGATAGAAAAGGCATCGCTCTCCCTCTCTTCCTTGTTGGATAACTGTTCCATAAGTTAATGGATTATGTACACAGTTATTTCCCAACTGAACGCGCGCGATGCTACTATCCAACATGGGATTTCCGTTATAATGTTAAATGCATAAATATTAAATGTATAAATGTTAAATATACGAATGTAAAATGTATAAATGTTATATTGTTAAGCGTTATAATATATAAATGTTATAATGGTAAATATTATAACGTTATAATAATACTAAATGTATAAAAGTTGTATTGTTAAATGTATAATTATTAAGCATATAAATATTATAATGTGAAATGTATAAAAATAAAGCATATAAATGTAATAATGTCAGATGTATAATGTTATAATACTAAATACATAAATGTTAGATTCATATATGCTGTAATGTTAAATGTATAAGTGTTATAATGTTAAATGTTTAAAAGTTAAGCTTATAAATGTTATAATATTAATAATGAAATTTATAATGCAAAATGTATAAATGTTTAAAAGTTAAGTTTATAAATGTTATAATGTTAATAATGAAATTTATAATGCAAAATATATAAATGTTATAATGCTAAGCGTTTAATTGTGATAATGTCAAATATATAAATGCTATAACGTTTAATTATATAAACATTAAATATTAATATAAGCATACATTTCTCAGCACTTATGAATATACTAGGCGTGTTTTTCAAGAAAGCATAGTTTTCATATATGGTAGCTACGACGCTACTGTCCCCATTCTACGCAGATCCAACGAGTACCCATATCTGTTGATCAGTCACAGACTCCAGTACGGAAGCATTCACCCGTGTTTTCGACTGTGTGCAAATGAAAATGCCGCTGATTGTGAAACAAGCGCTGTGATTCGTTTTGTGCCTGCAAAAGGCAAGAAAACAAAAAAAAAAATTTTTTTTTTAAAGGATTAATAAAGTTTGGGTATGTGAGTCATTGGACACTGGGAAAAATCAGCTTTCCATGTCATATCATTCAGTTTTCACTTTTTTCAATATCATTCAGCATCACCCAAATGGTAAGCTCAAGCAAGCAATTTCAGCATGCAAAATCATGTACACTGTGCTTTGAGATAGTGAGGGGATGTTGCTTGTAGGTTTTTTTTTTTTGCCTCTGGGGTGACACAATAAATTCCGAGACAGATTTTGATTCCTTAACTAAATTACGTCACGCAATCTAAAACAGAAGGCGCTACGTACTCAGTAAAGGGATTGTTTAGCTATATGACAATGCTCTCCACGCTTGGCTCATCGAACCCAAGATCTCATCGCCCCATATGGCTAAGAGCAACTTGAGCACTCTCAGTATAGCCCTGCTCTAGCGCGTAGTGACTACTAAATGTTTCTTCACTTGGAAAAAGCATTTTGGCGGTCAGCGTCATTACGCGGATGATGATGTCAAAGCAGTCGTTTGGCAGTGATTAACCATCAAGTGGCATCTTTCTATGAGGATGAAATCCAGAAACAGGTTGTACGATATGTTATTGTGGATATAATTCTGTTGAGCAGTAGATTAAAGTACAAGCCTTCTTAAAAACACGCTAATACAATTGAGTTTCCATCATTTTTACACGAAATTTCTAAAACATCAACGCACTCCCTTTTTACTACAATATATCTTTTATGCAGGGTTTGTAACGCCTGCCCGTTCCGGGCTATCTCTTGTGCCATAGCTAAACTCAATTATTAAACACTAAGACCCAATTAGTCAATCAAAGAGACACTAGAACAATAATTACGGAATTTATTAACTTCTAGTTAATATAACAACAATTATTAATGCTCTCCCGGGCAAGGATTTTACTACCTTAACTCAACCCACCAATAATAATCTAACAGACTTTTACCACTAATCCTTCCTCGACTGCAACTCAGACTCTGGATCAATTGTTGAACACTGGAATAACTGAATCTCTTGAATCACTCCACTTTTAATCTAATCACCTACTTCAACCTCTCTTTCAACTCCTCCTTCAACCTCTCTATCGCGACTTTCAGTCGGAGTTTATATATTTCCTAACTCTCCCACTGCACTTCATTTCTACCAGCTTTCTATCTACATATTCACGTTTCATTTTTGGTCGGGCAAAGGTTGTTTAGAAAAAGCAATCAATCTTAATTAAAAGTCCCCAAGGTTAGTGAAGAGAAACCGCGAATAGCCCAATGTCACAGGTTTTTTATGTGAATTTTCGAAGACCGTATCTAGCATGTAAAAAAAAAGTCTGGATGTATGAATAGTATGGAATTTATTTTCTATTATTCTTAACTTGAAAGCAATAGCAGTTTTGAAGGTCTAAAAATTCAGATATTTTAGTAAAATTGTTAAATAAATTTCAATATTTTGAAATTTATAAATAACACAATTGCTATATAAATTTTAAAATTTTAGTTCTCAACTTAGATACCTCAAGAAATTTGTGTTGAAATATTTGTAATAGTATGTTATGTTGGCTGAACCATTAATTTAAAATGCTGGTTGTAATTGGGGCAATAATTTCAGACACAGACACAATGACACAAAACAGCTTGAGTTTTATTAATATTTTCAGTTTTATTGTTATACATACAGCAACAATACACATTGCATGTCAACTTTCAAGCAAGTTTCATGACAACGTCATATCCATTCACATATAATAATACAATAATCTTTATTGTTATATACATCAATCATTGTTCGTAAATATATCAGTGTATCACCGACAAAAACTTTTAATACAATCATGCAGTGCGATTATCAGTTGAAAACAAAACATAGGAAAAAGGAAAAAAAAGATACTGAAATATGCGTGTATCAGTGTACAACACAAATTTCACGGAGAAAAAGGTTCGAAAAGTTTAAACCTTATTCTAGAACAATACATTTATTCAATGCTAAAAGAAAGGAATGTAAAACGATAAAAAATGTTCATTTGACGCGATTTGTTTGAAATACCAAATCAATTGAAAAACGTGATTAAATAAAATTAAAGAGACTCTAGTAAGACAAACACACGATTTTATGGATGAAACGATGTGATTTTTTTCAGCGCTCTAAATTTAGAGAAAAAGTCATTAAATTTTCAAATGTTTAAAATGATTACTCTTCAATCTAATGTAAATAGCGGTTTTTTTCAGTAAATGTTTGCTCCAGCATTAATCCAACGATCAGATGATTTGGAATTAATTATGGGAGTCGACTTTTTTGCTCGACTCGCCTATTGTTCCCTACAAGTAAAGAATGTGCTTTGTAGAGAAACAGTCGTATGAATTTTAGTTTGAATCGTGTGCCTGTAGTCCATCATCTCCTTTCATTACGCAGCTGTTAAAATATAAGTCCGTATAAGAGAAACAGAAACACTACTACTTCAAGACCTTAGACATATCACATTACGAAATATTGTTTTGTTCAGTAAATAAATATAACGAAATAAACTGGTCTTGAAGCATTTTTGAGACACTAATAACACCTATGACCTTTGAGAGGCCTTGAGGATGTACCTCAACCGACAAAGAGGGATGATTGGAACAATCGTACACAAATTTGACACGGGATAAAGAAAACAAATAATTTTATGCAGCGCAGTGTAATTGAAATGCATCCAGGTCTTAAAACTACGACACATCACTTGCGTTTAATCCCGATTCCTCTCTGAAATCCTGTAAAACATAAATAAAATCTCAAGATCCGTAGACTATACATATATTCGTATGACTAGATAATATAGGTTTTTTTCCATCTTCTATCAAAAACCCTGTTATTGAACCATCTAAGTGGATTCAGATCTCTTACTTGTGCTTGAAGTTATACTCGAAGTAAATGAAAAATGTATATAATTAAAAAAAATATTTAAAAAAAATTATACATTTAAGACGTGTATTCTTAATTGTGCAGACATCCAGTATTGCAAAATCAGGTAGATTACGATTATCCGAAACATTAAAGAGGAATGTCAATAAAATTTACCGATACATTTTTAACAAGATTTTTAATTTACGGTTTGATTAAAACAATTTTAATCAAACCCAAAGCTTTGATCTTAATATTATTGAGAACGAAGACATAAATTCACACATATTTGATGCATGTAATTTACCGTTCACTTTTGATTCACTCATATCGCAAGATATACTGGAAACAATTCTACTTTTGAAGGCTTTTGTCGTTTCTCGTAATATTTATCGTTCCTCATTCAAATTACTATCAGCAAATCAAGTGATGTTTTGCATAAAGCACAATGATATCGAATATCGCCGGTTTTTAAAATGTTCGATCCCAATCTTCTTATCCTCGTTCATTGTTTTAATCTCCTTTTAAAAGGGAAAATTCCCGAAACTGTGTTACTTCTTCTAAATTACTTCCATTGGCTCGTTTGAACTGAAGTGCAATTTTGAAACAGCGACATTTTGCATCAGCGGATGCAAAGGAAAACAGTTTGCCTGCGAATGAACCAAAAAAAAAAAAAAAAAAATGTGCTTTTTGCTGATACGAAAATGGGATCTGAACAATGAGTATGTTTACTATACATGAATTGTTTCGTAAGAATTCTCTCGTGATTGTGTGATTAAAAAATGAATGATTGTTCCATTTTGTGTATAAAACCATGGGGAACATACATTTGGCTATGAATGGAATATATCAGGGTTTGAAACGCTTTTTAAAACACACTTATTCTTTTCTAATCGGTTTGAATGTTCAAGCTCAGTTTTACCTCTACGTTTCGGCATCCTAAAAGCCCTTGCTTATTTGAGTTCAATTTTATTACAAAAGGTTCAGCCTAGAAACGTTGCATCACAAGCTCTTTTGCTGAATCTATGGAATAAAAAGCACATAATTGGCTTTTCATTTTCTAATACTCTTTGAAATGTGCTTAGCATGGCGGTATATTTAATTTACTTTCATTGTCTTAGTTTTTCACTTTATGTCCGCAGCTGCAGACAATAAAAAGAAAGGAAAGTCGAAACAAATGGACTTATGTTATCAAAACGGTTTTAAAATACTTTAAGAACTTATAAATACATATGTGCAAATTTTGAATTTTTCGCTTTCATGCGGAAACACATCGGGAAAGCATTTTCAATATTTGAACATCGGTGTCTGTTACCTAAACTAGAAATAGTCAAGTTCATTAAATTAAATTTTCATTAGTTTTGTATAAAATTATATATATTTACCCTTATTTTTTCATTCACCTTTTACGCTGCTTGACATACTTTAAGCATCACAAAACACCCAGTCACTCTTCTCTAGGATATAAATTGGTAAACATAAACAATATCACACGCATATTAAATAATACAATTTTCTTTTAACAATAGTTGACATTGAAGAGCATCGTCTTTCAGCGGAGGAATAATAAGCCAAATGGCAGCTCAATAATGGGATCACTTCAAATGTTTTTTCAAGACAGTCTGGCTTTGTTCGTTACGATCCAATGGTCACAAAAACATTTAGTGTTTCTTGAATTTTATAACATCCATGTTTAATACCCATCAATCCAAAATGAAATATTCAGAAATAATACACAAGAAAAAGTAGTTCAGTATCAGATGTTCGCACATCAAATATTAAAAATGCTTCGAATTCGTCCATGCTCAATTATGTTCAAGAGTTAATCGATCACACTTCACCAAAGATGATTGCATTTCTGGGATGCTTAACCAACCTTTCAGTAACAGTAAAATTCCATCAATTCTGCACTGCATTTTATCTTCAGAAAAGAAACACAAGGTATTAACATTTTTTTAACTGGAAAGGATCGGGTATTGCACATATTAAATGACACATATAAATCTCGAAAGATTTTTTTTTCCATTTACACATTTTTTATTTTTTTTTTATTTTTTTTTGTGGGAATCTTCCTTGGGGTAAGGAAGACCGCCATTTATAAACTCTTTGTTGGTGCTCACATAAAAAGGTCACCTTTGCTTTTGGTTGGACTTGTGAAACACGACATTAGCAGGGTCGTCGGCCAATTCCGGGTACAACTCAATATCGTGGTAGTAATCACCTCTGTAGCCAGGTACCGAGCTGGTGGTGAGGATGTGCTCTTTTTCCTTTTCAGACCACTTTTGAGAACCTCTTTGGCTTGTCAGGATGATTTGTCGCTCCTGGGTCCAGCGTTGACCGACAGCGTGTTTCTTGGCGTGGCGTAAGAGCCTCTGCCTCTCCTTATGCGGATTAGTACCATAGCGTATATTCAGAATAGCATGCTCTGAGTGAACTCGGACATCAACGTGGTTATCAGCCTTCAGATCTTCAGGTTTGGATTCGTGGACTGTCGTATTAATAGCCGTTCCTAGTCGCTGGAGCTGGTTCAGATCATCTGCTACTCTCCAGGTTTTGTCTTTCACGAAGTAGAATACATCTTGGCCATGCATGACTAAATGCAGATCCAGCAGGTATGAGTTGTTGAAGACAGACGTATATACATCTCTTCGGATATTGTCGGCTTCATTCGAGGCTCTAACCAAAGCTCGTTCTCCGATGCGAGATACAGTGATTCCGGAACCAAATGGAACGCTCATGGTACTAATCTTAGGAAGAACGGTCTCAAACAGCTGCTCCCGCTTTACCTTAGGTCTTGCAACGCTTGTCAGAGAAGCAAAACTCTCCAGCTTTTGACGAATGGCGCAGGCGAATCCAGAAACCAAGGGTACCGATGGCATATCCAGGAAAAGAGGCATAGCTTCTTTGTCGTGAGCTCTGTGGAACAATGAGTTGGCAGCCAAATCCAAACTATCGATGTCTATTCCTTGGCTCTTGATCCAAGCAGTAAGATCTAATTAAAAAAAGAAGAATCATATTAATTTTTAAAATGTATTAGAATGACATGAGGTATAATCTTTCTTTCATTTACTAGAGGCTAACCAAATGCTCCAGGAATAATTCAGCAATGGGCAGAGCTTACGTAGTACGCATTTCTCCCACTAGGAGTGTATGACACAATTTTTGCGAGTTCAATACTGGTCATACGCAGCTTGTACTAATGAGGGCATTACGCCAACAAAACTTAGCTTATTAACAAACCAATCAGCAAGCTTATCAGTATAACCATATTGTCACCTAAGAAATTATTTCTACTCTTAGTAAATTTTTTCTCCGCAGGTGTTTTGTTCTCTCTTCGTTTTCTAAGAAGGAAGATTTACGTGAACATCGCGAAGCTGAGAAAATTGACTTTATTCCAGTTAAAAACGTCACAGCGAATTTTGTTTTGCCGAAAACAGCTCACAAAAAATGACGCTTTTGGAAAAACTCAAATGTACGAAGGCTGCTTTTGCTTAAAAAATGGAGACATGTTTATTGATAACAAGACTAGTTTTGGACGTCCTCAGCTTCCCAAACAGATGAAAATGTCGAGAAAATTCGCGAATTTGTACTTGAAGACTAACAATAAACCATTAAGCTTACAGCAGAATTATCTTGGAGCCCGTTTCAGCGAATTTTAACAAAAGAATTAGAATGAGAAGGGTCGGTGCCCATTTCGTGCCTCGGGTTTTGATTGACCAGCAAAAAAGTAATCTCTTTGCGACAGTTTTGGCCGAAACTGACATGGTCTTTCTTTCCTCAAGCACCATACGCACCTAACAGTTCTATGCGATTTCTTCTCGTTTCTCAGCATTAAGAGGGACATGAAAGGACACCGATTAAACAAAATAAAACCGGTCAAGAAAAAGTGGAGAGAGAAGTTTTCAGCTATCACTTCTGCGAAAAAATACCAAAAATAAAATAACTAATTGGACAAATGTATTAAGTATAAATGAAAGTACTTTAAAAGTGATAAGGTTGTTTTGAAAAAAAATTTAAATTCATAGCTGTTAAACAAAAAATCTGTTTTTTTTTGGCTAGGGACCCCTCATATATTAATGATTGCTGGAATAAATCTATCAATTTCTCTCAAAGTGTTGCTTTTTAGAGTAAAATAACGTGTATAGAGAGAACATTCAGGATTTGTAAATACACAAATCCATTCTTATTGTATATGTAGTACTTAGAGTAACAATGATATCTAGGAAACACATTCACAGGAAGAAGAAACTTTTGTCTTTGTTCATTTATTTTTTTAACTTAGAAAATTTTGAATAAGGTTCTCACAAAAGGAGTTTTTCTCAATATATAATTTTTCTTAAAAATGCGTAAAAAAATTAATCGATTAGAAGACGAGTATGTAAGCTTATAAAGGAATCGATGCAATTTGGGAAATTTTATTTAAGAGAGAAACTGCATTTGGGATTCACAATGATAAGATTTATTAAACGCAAAAATATCTTTCAACCAGACTTAACAGTATATAACAAATTTATTTTATAATGCTTGGTGATCGTATCATTGAATTTTAATTTCACACTTATAAAGCATATAAACGTTTTTAATGGCTTCGAAAGTCTGAAAAAAAAATTAAAATCAGTCTAAGACATCTTTATATTTAAAATTAATTTTCTCTATAATATTAACGAATAAGAAACGTATTATTCTATTTTTTATGAGATAACAAGAAATGTTTTATATTATTAATATGACATAAAATTAAATAAAGCCTCAATATCAATTTTGTAAAAAATATATATATTACCGTAATAGTAATTATTAGCATCAAGCACATCATCCACGACATCCTGAGAGGTAAAGTTCAAATATTCTCATTCAATGCTAAATAGCTTAGGAAATTTATTTAGAGTTTTTTTTTTTTAAATTCCTACAGCTGCCATAGACATTTTAAGTAGAAAAAGCATCAAAACAAAATTTACAATTTTCTATTCCTCTAAGCCATTCAAAAAGTAAGTTTGCTTTTTAGATTCCTTAATTTCGTGTTTAGCACCTCGTCTATAGAAAGCTTTTGTTTTCTCCTATAAGGAATGAAGAGGGCTATATTCCGCTTATCTGGGATCTCTAAGTCTAACAAACTAGATAAAGAGAGAAAGAGAGCAAAGTGATTGCCAAAGACTCAATCAACATAAATGAGAGTCTTGGTGATTTTGTCCCTCGTAAATGCTCTCAATAGACATTTTCATGGATGAGAATTGCTATCTGCTGGTATCAGAAAGAATTGGAATGCATCTAAATCCATCGGAGGCATCCAACTTAGTTGAGCGCTGTCTGCCCTATCAGGAATCGCATATCATTCACAGCAATTTATTCTTGTAAAAAGCCAACATAAATGGTACGCATTTCATACGGTTTTTTATTATTGTTTTGTAATGACTTGAAATTTGTTTTGAGAGGTATCGTAAAATTTCTCGATCATTATTATAGAGCCAAATTACAATAAAAAGCTTTTAAAATTTTTATACCTTATTCTGACATCTGTTTAAGAAATTTTATTCTAACAATTTTATCCAAACAACCGTTTTATATTACCTTTCAGTTAAAGACACTTGAAAATTATTTTTATTACGAAAGAGCGTATTAGAATATATCGTTGCAATAACAATAGTCGGGGCGTTTCGATGTTTATTTTAGATGATGGTAGCTTTTTAAATAGGAAATTCCTTAGCTTTTTTGCTAGCACATGTTAAATTTTTGTTTAAAATCAAGAGAAAAATGTCCTTAAATTGTAGGAGTTACTTATTGAAATCTTAAAATAGTGTATACTATTGTAAAACTTTTAAGATTTTAATTGAACTTTTTTTCCTTTACAGATTAATCTAGATGAGAATTAATGGTGTTAATTTTCTTTGTACTAAAATGTCTTTGAAAGCAGAAGAGCTATTTTTCATTAAGATAAACAACATACACACAAAATACATACATACATATACATATATGTGTATGTACTCTCACAGACCACACACACACATATATATATATACTCATCACAATGAAACGTGTTTAACACTGATATTCTGTCCCATGTCTAAATATGTAGGCTTCGTTATGTTTTTAAAGTATTCTTTATTGCTTAATTGTTCTGCTGTGTTTTAATTTAATTATATATATATATATATATATATATATATATATATATATATATATATGTATAAATCTTTATGGGTATAAATTCTTATCTCAATCATTTCATATTTTAAAAAAAGGTAGGACTACCCATTCTATTAGTTTTAACATTTTAAACTAATTAAAAGCATATAGGTTTCAATTTATGAAAATTGGATGAGTTATTCTCCAGCATTAGGGGTTTCTTAAAATACATATTATCCTTTTAATCACTAGACTAAATTTCTCAGGTTTATGAGATTAACATCAAACTCCTTTCCTGTGAAGTAATGATACAACAAAAATAAAAAAAAAAGCATATGTGTCTTTTTTGTTTAAAAATTCATCTGCTAGTTTTTTTTGTAGCTATGTAAATTTCTGTAGTATTGTATGTTTTTTTTTTCGTGGTTCGTTTTGTTTTCTGTCTGCAAACAGCTGTGCAAGTAAACACATTGGGCTAACCATTTTTAATAAGTCTTTACTTATAATGATGACAAACATATCGTCCTCCATATTCCAGAAAATTGTCTCCAAAATTTTTTCTTCCAATGAGGCCATCTTGATCTTCTTTAGAGCAGTTTCACTGGAAGCTGTCCATTCTTTTCTTTTTTTCTTGGGTTTCGGTGTATAATGATGAAACCAGACCTCATCAATGGAGACAAAATGACGCAAAAAAAAAATGACCAAACCCAAACTAACATACGAAACAGTATCAAATTTGCTCTGGAATCTTTTAACAAATTGCAGCACACAATGGTATTATTGCAACTTGCGTTAACATCAACTCTGTCACACACACTGACACTTTTTGAGTCACTTTTGTGCATTGCTTTGTAAAAGGTTGGGTTATATCGAAGTTTCCCCTTCAGTTAACATTGGGGAGTTTTCTACGTGAATTGTTTAAAATAAAACCTTGCTCCAACAAAATGAAACATAGTTTATGCATATTAGATTGAAAATATAAAGAGAAATATATAATATATGCATATATAAGTCGCGAATAATTTAATAGAGAAATTGGAAGTCATTGTTATTGATGATAGTGAATCTTAGTAAGAGACCTAAACCAACCTTTCTTAATTTAAGAATCGGATAAATTGATTTTAGAGGAGATAGGTAAAGGGTAGGAATTGAATCCTCACTTTCAGGTATTCTAATCACTCGATCCCAAGGGAATCGGTAATAAATAAATTAACTTCTTAATAAAAACGATAATTCAATTTAGATTAAGTAGTCTTAGAAAGAGTAGGTCGGATTCTGGATTTAAAACATTCTCACCTATATTAAAATGTATTGATTTGGTGCATTTGCCTTCTCTTCATTTGTCTATGTTATTTAGTGACTACATTATTAGACTTATAGAAAAAAAAAATGAATCAATAATCAGTGGATGTTACAGCTTTTGTAAATCAAAAAATAATTCATTCCTGTTTTGTTAATGTATCTCTTTTTTTCCTTTACTGAATTCAAGCGGCCTTTCATGTTTCTAATGACATCATTCAGTAAGTCTTGATAAAAATAACTTAGGGCCTCACTGAAATGATAATCAAGTAAAAGCTCCCTCCATTTGAGTTGGGTACAACAAGCAGAGGAACGGTACCCATTACATAATATATACTGAAAGCAATAATTCACGCCTTAATGTTCCCTTTCTTTCCATCGAGCGATTGCTGTCAATATTTCCGGATTTCAGGGAATAATATTTCCACCAAAGTGCTGAACCACACTCGAACCCCCCGAGTGGCCGCTCATTTTGTCGGCATTTCTCTCACGTCAAAACTAATCTTTAATTCACATCCTTAAAATCCTCGTTACTTTTGCTTTGTCGCCATCCGTAATAAGTTCCACCTTTGTACGGAAAAGATCTTTTTTATTGGCTAGTCAGCATTCACGCTTCACTCCACTTCTCTCGATGATCGTCAGGGGATGGGGAAGGATTCACAAAAGGATTTGAACTAACCCCTTTCTTGGGGGGAGGGGGATGATTCCCTTTTCGAGAACTTTTCTCACACGTTCACTTTTTGTTTCACCTATCTTTCTGCCAGAGATAGGTGCCTTTTGTTAGATTTCATTTCCCATTTTTCTCGGGAGTGTTCGAATCGTATACACAATGAGAGAAGTGTTGACAGTAACGCAAAATTTTAAAATTTTTCTCTCGGGATTAGGGCTTTATATAGGTTCTCTGAGGGAGAGTTATACAGAGTTCCTCTTCGCATGATGTTTATTTAACGTTGAAGGAAATGTGCTTTTCGAGGCCTTTTTGAGTGCGTGGAATCATTTAATAATTCTTTAGAGAAATTCACTGAATTGAAGATGCGTGAAGGGAAAGTAAAATATGAGTCTGAGGTGGGTGATATGATAAAAATGCGTAAATCATGAAATAAGTGACATTCGTTTCGTAGCTTGCTGCGTTGTGTTGAGCCTTTATGAAAGGTTTTTGGAAATACATAAGATAAAAATTGTTTCAAATTTGTTTTTCTCTCTTATTTCTTCCCTTGATTGTATCTAATAATTTAAATATATATAAAAGTTCTTTGTTGAGTTTTAAAACTTTTAAATGGGTTGATGGGATTTCATTTGAACATTTTTATCACAGTTGTCATAAAACTATTTCATTTCCTTAGATCATATAACGGTATAGAATTACATAACCAAGACATTTATCTAGATTTGACGACTATCTCTTATGACCCAACCAAAGTCTTCTTTACCTCTGCGCAATATAAATAAAAATCCACAGTAAAATAATAGATAATAGAATTTAATTTTATGTTTATGCAGCTGTGGACAAGAGGTGGAAAACCCTGCTCAACAAAAATAAAAAAATATCTCTAGTTCCTTGCCTAGTGCTGTTGAAGTCGCTTGTTTTCGGATGACAACTAGGCGCGATTATCTACAAAAACATTTACGACGGATAGGAGTCAGGGATTCGGCTTGTTGCCCCCTGTGCCACCATGGAGAATTATAATTTTGCACTATTAGCGCGGTGATACAAGATAGCTACAGCTTCATAGCTCTCACGTGAGCTGTATGATGCCCCTGGTGCCCGAGTTTCACGTTCTAAAGTTGACCGAAAGCTTCTTGAGAGAGGGCTGAATGCCAGAATACTGGTGTTTTCGTCCCTCTCACTGAAGCTCACAAGAGAGTACATTTAGCAGGGTGCTGACCACGTGCGCTTTGGATCAGACTTCATTGGAGCACTGGGAATTTTAGAGAGGATAGAGATTCAGCCTGGACGCTGATTTTAAGCGTAGAGCCCTATGTTTGACTTTTCAGGGGCACAATTGGTCCTTGGTTCCTGTTAATGGGCAAAAAGGCTCGTCCACATGCGTCTGAACTGGTCGATGATTGCCTAGAAATTTAGGACATTTGCCGCATGGATTGGTCAACAAAATGTCTTGATCTTAGTCCTATTGATAATGTCTGAGACGCTTTTTGGAGAGCCTCACCCAGTCCTCCTCTAAGCGCCATCCTGGTGTTAAAAACTGTTTCGCTACCGGAGTGGAATTGACTACCATAAGATCCTCTCACAGCTAGATAATACTGGACGATAAGAAGTAAGAACCCCTCAACTGCTTATCGTCCAGTATTATCTAGCTGTGAAATGAGACCATACCTCATATTAGACTTATTTTCAGTTCGATATTACAAAATGGATTTCAGACATCCCTTTTTAATGAGCTTTACTGATAATATAAAATTTGTACATATGTTTATAAAATTTGTATTTGTATATATAAAACTGTGTATTTGGATTTGTGTATATAAAATTTGACGTTTCATTGTTATATCTTTTTCTCTGTTATAAATGTACAATCATACCAAACTAAATTAAAATCTGTCCATTAGTTTTGTAAAAACTCGACATATTGTGCAAATCCTCTCAATTTGGCAAAGGCTACATAAAAATGATTTATATTTCATTTGTTTGAAATTAATCAATTATACATTTTTAATAATATAGCTGAGTATTCATGTCCTACAAAAGAAAAATGAATGACTTTCTAAATTATTACTTTAAAAATTCGTGACATGTTAGTCTGGTTACAGATCTCATCAAAAATACAACTCATTACATTTTAGATCTATCTAAGAATTTATTAATTTCGTATAGAGAATATTTAGTGTCAAGTTTCTAGCCCTTTTGGCTTTAAATTTCCTATTCTCCAAGGGTTTATAATTTATAGCTGTCAGATAAGCTAAGCTCTGCTTATTTTGCATTATTTAATAATTTTTCAATAGAATCCTGGAATTTAAAATAGCATTTTTAATTTTAACACACCACTTAGCTACGTATTTTCCTCCAAGTAACGAAATTTCAGAGCTTATCTCTCATCTCTCCTGTCTCTTCCTAACTAGAAATCCTAATTTTAGAGTCAAGATATATCTCTATACTGGACTCTCATATATTCGAAATTCTAATTTATTGCAATTTGACTCATTTATCCATTATGGGATTATTGTCCCATTTTCGATCCTCATTTCTCTATCACCCCCATAATTTAACGAAGATTGATCAATACCCGACGAGCTGCTTAGGAGGAAAGGAATATCGAGGAATGTTTGACTTACTCTTAGAAAATTAGTAAGAATTGTTTCATAATTTAGAGATACGGCAAAACAAATTTTCAAAATGAAAATTGTGATAAAATACTTTTATTCGTATGTGATAAGTATACAATGTAATTTGGAATTAAATTACTATTAAGGTATGCTAATAAAAACTTATTTTCTTTTATCTAAGCTCACTTTATTAATGTTACAGTAACTTTAAAGTGATCATTTAAGCGAGGTTTGGAGAATAGTATTTTACGTTACAGAGAAAAATTTTAAAAGTTTTCTTAAGTCAACGGGGGTTAATTAGTTCTGAATATTGAAAAGTTTGAAAAATAAAAAAAAAATGCTCTGGACCAATGATTGATTGTTTCTCAGTGTCGTGCAATTAGAAGCAACACGAGGAAGATAGGCAGCGGACTTGTAATTTTGAACTTCGGACAAGTGACGAGAACGACAATTAAGCTGACATCTCTCTCACCAAAATTCCCCACCATGTCAATAGAAAGGCATGGAGCTTCTACATATTTAACGTGCATAAGGTCCACTATACGTTAGGTCTTTAGTAGCATCAGCATTCGAACCCATGACCCGAAGAAAGCAAGGAGATCCACCAGTTCGCGACCATGACCTCTAGGTTACCGCGGTCACTTGACACCAATGAAAAGCATATAAGTATTTAATTATAAGATTACTATTGTCAAAACAAATGAATAAAATAGAATTTTATTTAATAATCTATTTATATGCTAACTAAAATAATTTGATACTTCATAAAATTTTGAGAATTATAAAGTAATCTCCTGTAGTACTTATTAACAGGTATTTTGATATTTAATAATACATATTTTTTTAAATTGTGCTATGGGCTACATAATTATTGAACAGCACTATATTTTATGCATAGTAAACTAAATACTTTTGATAAGATATTCATTCCTGATTCAAAGGAATTTCAAATGGAACTTATTTATAAATGTAAATTAAATCCATTGTCTTTTGATGCAGATGGAGAAAAAAAAGGTGAAAATATCTCCCTGAATGAAATAAAAAATACAGATATTCAGAGAACTAAAGAATAAATTATTTAAATGCACGGAACGAGTGTTATAGATACATTTTTTTTTATTAAAACTCGATTTTTAAAGACAATGGAACAGGAAACGAAATCATATCAAAGAAAATATAAATATTTAAAATCAACTTTATTTTTCCAAGTTTTACTAGGCACAAATTAGCAAAGGAGAATGTAGAGTCGAATTCAGTTTTAAAAGCTTTACCATAGCTTTTTAGAAACAAATGCGAAGAAACTGGATTTAAGAAAATTTAATTTCACGTAAAAATGCAGTTTTTTCTTATGGAGTAATCTTTAATTTCTGTTTTATTTTAAACTGATTTTTTTTACGTTTCAGATGCAGATTGTTTCAAATTAATTTTAAATGTCAAGCGTGTATTTCTTTGAAGTTCTCTTAATTACAAACTTCAAATCGACATTTTTCACTACTCTTTCGAATTCCAGATTTTGATAGGTCCCGTTTAGATTTCTGAGAGAATTGTTTTTGAATGTACTTTGAGATTTTTTTTTGAAGAATTATTTATTGCGATCCTCTCAGATTTTATTTAATTTGAATTTCTTTGAATCAATGTTTTTTTAAGCTGAGTGTCAAAGTTTTTACGGGGTAAATGTTCTTTATCTGAACATTTTAAAAGAATTGCTAAGATATGATTTATTTTACAATTTGAGATAGTGTTCTCGGGATAAATATTATCGCTTTACTTTTTTAAAAATAAAAAATACTTTGACGTAGTAGAGGAAAAAATGAAATTTTAAATATATTTTACTTCTTTATTTAAAAGCATTGATAGTTAAGAAACCCTACATATTTTTATCTCATTAATTATTACTATAAGCTTCCAAAGATATCTTGTGGCCACAGTAGTCTAGTGGTCATGGTTGAGGACTTGCTACCTGCGTTTCGTCGTGTTATGGGCTCGAGCCCTGTGCAACTAAATACCCGCTATATATTATTCTTTATTACATTAATTCTTTTGAGGTTCCAAGTCCTTACGTTGACATGGCGTGGAAGTTTGGAGAGGAAAGGACTAACTCAGGTATCATGCTCATCACTTGATCAAGTTTCAAAATTACGAGGTCCATTGCCAACGAATTTTTTAATTGTTTCAAATTTGTGTTGTATTTCTTAATATTTTAATCTTCCCTTATTGTATAGCTATAATTGCATACCTTTTATATATGTTCATACCTTTGATTAAAACTTAATTTTTGTTCACGAGTTTGAAAACGATTTTGCATTGTGCCATTTAACCTGTTATGCATTTTATTTCTGTTAGAAAATTCCAACTGCTAGTTTTTTCTTATGTTTCTGTCAAGTTCATTTTCTGCTCTGTAATTACATTATACGCTTTATTTAAATTTGATTTAGAAATTATGTAATATCTTATGTTATTTTGTCAATAACTGCTGAGTGTGGGGTGATTGTCTCCCGGAGTCCCGGTTTGTATCTCTAAACTCTTTGGGTGAGCTCGGTCCCCTTGCGTATTCTGCCAATTGCCTTTGTGTTGCTTCTAAATGTGACAATAATAAACAATCTCTTCCCCAAAAGATGTATTTTTAATGTTAGAAATAAACAGGGAAACCTCATATTTAATTCAAATTAATTTAAAAAAAATAAGGTAAGTTTAAAAACATGAAAAATAAGAACCTACCCAGTTTGTTTTTGATTTTCTTATCAATATTGATGGGATCATTCTTGTTGAAGCGGTACAGATGCAGGTGCTGAGGGCTGGTGACATGATGAAGAATCTCATCCCATCTTGGAGTCAACCATTGTCCAGCTAAGGAATCGTAAATCATCTCTCCAAAGTGCAGCATTCCAGTCAGTGGATCCAATATTCCTCCTTGAAAGTCGATGGGCAAGTAAAAATGAGGATTCGAATCGAACAGTACATGGCCATATGGTCCCCTATGGACTTCTTTCACGCCCTCTCCTTTTCGGTCGAATACCAACAAAGGACTGCCATTGTGGTCGGTAGCAATGTAGTAAGCTTCTTTGTTGACGATCATAAAAATAAGAAAGCTGCGATCATCGTACAGGAAGGATGTTATCTTTCCATCATTGTTGTTGTAGATATGAGTGACCTTGTCCGGATTGGATAAATCATCATAGAAAAACTGGGTCACATTTCCAAAATTATCTTTTCTCACAGCTATCATGCCTCGCGTGTTGTAATAGTATTCTACGTCATATCTTCCATTCCGAGAAGCTTTGGTTAGCTGTCCCTTCGTGTTGTAAGCAAAACTTTCTTCACCTCTCTGGATAACGAATCCACGGCCGTCCACAACATAAGGAGTGTCGCTGAAGCTAACAATTCTGTCTCCGACATCATGAAGAATATCTATTCGGTTTCCCATGTACTGCATGGTGACCAAATTACCATTCTGATCGTAGGTGAATTTCCAGTGGTCTCTTCCATCCATTTCAACGAGTTGTCCATCAGCATCGTATGAAAAGTTCTGGAATCGAATCTTGGATTTACCTAGATGCGTCATGTACATTTTGGATTGAGTTACGAAATTTCGGTTATCGTACTGGATATTAATTCGGAAAACATCTTTGTCGATGATGGTCAACGATACCTGTCTCAATCTGTGCAAGGCATCGAACTGCCTGCTGATAGCAGCAGTGCCATCCGATAATACTGTTTCATTCAGAGTTTTCTCAAATAATTTAAAATCTCCAATTTGTTCTCGTCTTCCCGTTTTTTGGTTGTAAACGAACTCAGTAGCCGGTAACTGAAGGCTTCCGATACGGAACAAAATGGTTTTGATGCGGAAAAGCTTGTCGTACTGATAATGGACAATTGCATTCGTAAGATGAAATTGACTGGTGTAATGCGTTTTGGATGTGACCAGTAGTGCACCATCATATGTGTACTCATTCCTGATGTCTATTTCTAAAGTACTTGAAGATTCAGATGATACGAATCCAGCAGCGCTATAGTTTTTCTCGATTTTTCCACCGCCGAAGACAATGGCGCTCAATAAGCTTTGATTATTGTACCTGTAGAGAATGCGACCTTGATCTCCTGGGAATATTTTCATGACTGGTTGCTTGAAATCATTGAAATGGATGACAAAAGGACCAATGTTGCCTGGAGGTATATAAAAGAATTTGTAGAATCCAATAGAGATGAGTGTTAAGAAGGAATGACGTGTGCCCTTTGGAGTTGTTACGAATTTCAAACCTCCATTTGAATCGTAATGAGAAGTAAATCGGCGACCGCTTGGTAATACAAGTTTACTAGGCTGAAAGGAAAAAAAAAAACGAGTATTCAGATTTATTTGAAAGGATATAGTTTGGGATATAAATAGAAATATTCAAAAAATCAAATGTGTCTTTATAAAAATAAACCTTTGGAAATATGATTTAAAAATTATATCGGATGCTAACTCTTCCAAACAAATAAAAACGACAATTCTAAGAAAATTTACCACTAATAAAAGCTATTCAAAGGGATTTACCACTAATAATATATATGATGTTCATATTAATAGCATTAATCCTTTTAAAGGATTTCTCCCTGATTTGAAATGATTAATGAAAACAATTGCGCAGTTAAGCACTATTCAAAATAATATATTCAATTATATTAAAATGAATTCTATCGAATATTTGAAAGAGGGATTTTTGTTATTATTTTATCTCTATATCATTATGCCAGTTTTTTGAGTCATTGGTTGCCATAATCTTACCATTGTTTTGCCATCATAGTTGAATCTCATCGCTGAACCATCCGGGTATTTGATTTCAGACAAGTGACTCATGCGATCATAGCCAAAGTTCTCAGAGAGCGGTCCTTGTTGCCAACCTGACAGTCGGCCTAGTCGATCATACATGACGTTCAAGGGTAGTCGAGTTTCTGTTGGCAACCATTGAATAGGTCGAGTAAAACTGTCATATTGGATGACTAGGAATGGCCGACGAGAGCTGTTGTATAGAATTTCGCGAGCCGCTACCCAATCGTACTCCATGGTCAGATACTGAATGTCATTAGCCTGAAAAAGTAAATAGTGTTAAAGTAGGGTGGACTTGTTGAAATATAATTAAAGAATTAGCATTAATGATATTGAAAATATTTATCCGGAAAACTACGATCTGTTTTGATTAAACTTTCTTTATTGGAGTTAGTAAAAATATTAAATATGGAAAAAAGGAAAAAATAGCGTTACATCAATTGGTGAAAAAATTAAGAGACTGAGATCAGTGCACGATAAGACAAATATATCTTTTTTTCTTCATAGGAATAAATCATGTTCGTTTCATTTGCTATATTTTCTCTTTTTCTCAAACAATGCAGTTTTTGTTTTAAATCAGTTCAAGTAAATACATTAAAATATAGCCATTTTTATTCTTCAGGGAGCCAAATTTGTTCAGAAAAAAGAAGGCCAATGAAACTTTCCCGTTTTCTTTAACAGATTATGTAATAAAAATTTTATATCCAAGTGTAGATAAAATTTTACGTGTTAGATATGTTTTAAAGAATTTTGTTTTTTGCTTTAATTCGAGAGCAAATTATTATTTTTAACTTTGCCTGCGTGTATTTTGGAGCCACAGAAAAATGTCACAACGTATTTTACATGACTTTCATTTTAAAGAGAGGTGAAAAAGAAATTCAAGTTTTCTGAATGCCTTAAAGAAAAATAAGGATCCATCCCATGACAGGACGGCTATAAAACAAGTAGGCTTGTCTGAAATAGTTTATAGCCAAACATAAGAATTGGATTGACGCAAAAGTTTGAATGTGTCTTTTTGAGGTCGGAAGAAAAAAGATGGTTGGAAAAGTGAAAAAAAAATAAGCACTTGATTTTAAAAGCGTGATTGTTATGTTTGGTAAAAAAAAAGGCAGATATATAAGCAAATAATATGAGTGCATTAAAGAATTTGTGATTTGAATAATGTTTTTTTATTTTAAAGCTCCACTATTTTCCATTTAAATGTAATATTTTTAAATTGTTCATTGGATTAAAAAAAAGTTCTTTTTCTAGCTGATTTTCACTTCAGCCGAATTCAGTTAAATTATTTGAAGGTAACTTTTTGAATACCAATGTATATATATACATAATTAATAATATTTAATAGAAATAAACATGTATTAAAAGAAATAACATATTACAAAACTTTAGCAAAGATAGGTTGACTGAATTTAAAATAAAAATTAAGACTAGTAAGAAATGATATTATTACCTCACTAATAACAAAATTATTAGTAATTACGTACCATAATGCTATAAAAATAAGACAATAAAACTAAAATAAATAGATTAAACTGTAAATTAAAGAAGAGAAAAAGTAGAAATAGGAAGTAATCTTTAAAGTACTATAAATATAATATTCAAAAATGTACAAGAATGTGTAAGAATCATGTATATAATGTAAAAATAAATTACCTAATTATAAAACAATTATTTAACTATAAAATTTAGCTATTCTTAATATGTAGCAACAAGTCCAGTAATTTAAAAATAATCAGTTACTACGTTAGTTATTATAGAGAAAAACACAACCAAAACTTACAAAAGATAAATCAAGAAAGAAGAAAAATAAGACAGTAAAGTCAAGAATATATATATACATAAATCAGTTTAAAAATCTGTTTAAGTTTTGGGGCTGAGAATGAATGCATGTATATATATATATATATATATATATATATATATATATATATATATATTCCCTCACTTAAGAATATATTTATAACTATTTTGGATTAATTTGATAATTAGTTTGGCTATAGAGTTCTTTTAGTACGGGAAATATTTTAAAAAAAAAATCTTTTCATATTTGCTGGAGAGTCCAAAATATTGCACAACTAAAAGTGCAACCTCAAACCTGAAGGACCTCAAAATTTCTCAAAAATTCTTTTAAAATCTACCTCTAAAGAAATAAAAAAATTTTTACTTTTACTTTTAACTTGGCAGTTTTGATTAAAAAATAATAATGATAAAACTAGTTTATGATGAAAAATGAAAAAAAAGAAAGAGTTTTTCAATATAGTAAGTTATGAAAATAAATAAAGTTCGTGGAAGAAATCAACGTAGAGAGAAAGAATAAAGTATATTAATTAATACAACTTTGCAGCGTTATTTCGAATCACGCAACTGTTTGGAGCTTTACGGACCAATAAATTATAAAGCTTTAGTACTGCAAGTTGATTAATAGAAGTTTATAAAACTAAAAAAAGAAAAGAAGAAAATGTTTAGCAAAATACTGCCATGTATTTGGACATGCCATTTATACAATGTATTTGGAATATTTTAAAATAAACTTCCTTATTTATTAGTTTCCCATGCAAACATTGGAATCATTGTAAATATTCCGTCTACCGAGAAACTTACCATTAGCACTCTTTCTACAGCTGAAATGCTCCTTTCGACTCTAGACCTTTCTTTTCTGTTGTACTTGACATCATAGCGCCATTCAACTACATTGGCCGGTTCCATTCCCACGTAAGTAGTCTGTCGAACTGGCAAGGGAAACATTCCGGCTTGCACAGGAAGCATTTCTTGCAGGACGTAATGAGAAGCCGGTTCCCAAACGAGTCCCACTTGCCATGGCGTCTCGACTTCAATAGCACCATCTTGATGCAAAGTGGCCTGGATATGCACACCATCTAGCAAAGAGCAAAACAATTGCGTTACTCTTAACAACATTAACCATTATTTTATAACTGCGTCACTTAGGTACAAAACGGCTCGAATAAGCCAGCAATCTTAAAGAGAACAAAAAACAACACAAACCAGGATTTACAATGTTATTTGGATGCAAAGTGGCTTGAATTAGCCCCGCAATTTTGAAAAGAGCAAATCACAAATATTTCTTCTCCCAAGATACAATTTGTTCTCAACCTTTCTTAAATCCTTAACTATTTAACAATCTTAAACTTAATCATTATCTTTAGATTAAGTTATACGAATTAAATTGTGATAAATAACATTTTACTCTGAACCTATCAATTTATAAACATTTTAATTTTCCTTCTCATGAATACTATATCTTCTTTTAGTCCCAAAAACAGAATGAGATATAATGTAAGCACTTTTACTCGGTAAGAAAATCTCTTCGCTTGGTAAGAAATGAGTCAACAAAACGTGTCTCTAAGGAAATCAGGAGATAAGAAACTGTCTTGTTTCTGTTACAGAAAAGACAGTTACCATCACAAATTGATGTCTTTCATTTTCTGGCGAGAGAATTCGAAGAAGATTTTGAGGTACGCAATTTGTTTCATCCGAGAGATAAAACTATCTGAAGCCCTCTTAGAAAATTCTAGAAAATGGAAAATGTACTTCGAAATAATTATTTTTCATGAGATATAAAAAAAACGGCACAAAGGATAGGCACATCAATTTAAATTACGGGAACATGAATGAATCTCTTCTTATGACAGTTTATTCTTTCTTACAGATGAATAATTCTTTTTTTTATTTTAAATTTATCCAACTATGCAATAAATGTTTGAGCACAAGGTTTTTATCTTAAGCCCTCTTTTACATAATCTACTGTGTTAAACGATGAAAAATACCATGAATGAGGATATTTAGAAATATAATTAAAGAGATATATAAGCAATATATATTTAAATTGATAAAACATTTTACAACTTACATTTATATTCTTTGCCGTCTAATTACAGATTTATTATAATGTGGTACGCACACATATATATATATACGTACCCTATTCTGCTTTTACACGAGCTTATTTACATGATTTAATTTAACACGAATTAAACAAATTAATTCTCTTTTAGCAAGACTTATTTTGATTTAACACGATCAACCCCAATTCTAAGAAGAAAATTTTGCTTCAGTTTAATTTTTAAAGCACGACATTGGAGACGAGGAATGCAATGCGATTTCCATTTGTGAGCACACCCCGAATTTTATAACCTCAATATGGAATTTTGTCTATATTTTAAGTTAGGTGTTTAGTGCGAAAAAATGTGCAGCACTTGTTTTGATTTGACTGAAACGCTTTATATATTTCAAAACAAGTCTCAGAAAGTACTAATTAAACAAATCGTTTTCCCTCAGCATAAGGAACAATGACAGCGTGAGAGTCAACGATTAAATTTTTATCATTCAACTTATTTACATTTTGGTCATCACCCAATGAGGAATGGGACATATATATTTATTAATTTTGCTTAAAAGTTAATAAATGATAAATTATAGTTTTTAAAATCTTTGTTTTATTAATTATAACTAAAGTACTTTTCAGTAGCCCTTATGTAATGGCATTTTTGCTTTCATGAATTAGTGACAAGTTGTTTCTTTTTCAAATGATTATTTACTTAGATGAATTAAAGTGTTTAATATCCTAAAAGGAAAACTGTGGGCTTAGTGTTTATTATTTTTGCTGATTTCGTAAGATTCTGGAGAAAATCATTTATTTTTCATAGACCCAATATATTTTTTTACATACATTCTTCGGGATTCGATCTATAATCTTTCGTTTATAGATTTTTTCCGGTCAGAGAGAAATTCATGATCAAGTAATATTAAAACTGCTGTAACTCAGTTTCTATAAATAAGAAAGAAACAAAATTCAAACCTATTTTAAAGATGAACTATTGACTTTTAATATTGGAGCTAAAATAAAAAGTCAATATTTAAACCAAAATTTGTGTTTTGAAGGTGTGTTGAATGTCACCTTAAGAGCAAAAAATGTCGGCTATCACTTTCAAGAATTTATACCAATAAGATTAGTGGTAAGATCTACACATTTAGCTTCCAAAACATTATCAAGTGATAAATATGTCATGAAACTTCTACGAGGTACAATAAACCTAAACGCTACTACAGCCTTCCGCAGAAGATCAGCAGGATTATATTGTAAAAGCTTTGTCAAAGACGCTTTACTCCGGATTGTTGACAAGCTATACCAGCTAAAGATGTTCCATACTAATGGACTGAGCCCCGAAGAGTTCAACTAAAGGCTCAAGGATTTCATTGCATGTACATTTGAGTGGACATTATGCATCCCCTAATACCCCCCTCCCCCCGAGAGCTCAGATTAAGACCCTACATCGATATTACATCTCCTCAATTACATAGGCTTATATCAGAATGCTTCCACTTTCATAGGGGGTATCAATTCAATTGCTATGGAGATTACTTGCGAGTTAGCGTTCTATGTAGATGACCTCCCGCAGTGAATCAAACGTCGCAATGTAGAAGCGGAACAAATCATTGTTCTTAGAAAGTACAATAGCCTTTTCGCTAATAAAGTAATCTATGTTCTTCAACGAAATCCAGGTAGGAACCATTGATGTTCTTAATACAGATCTATATGGTCGTCATTTCTCTACGTATTACACTTGATAAGTAACGATAGACATTCTCTTGGGATACTGAGGCTATATAAGACTGATAGACTAGGCTCATTTCCAGGTCTGGATATTGCCTATGGAGCTCGTAGTCTCTGAGACGCATTACGCAATCTAAGTTTAGAGTCTAATCTAACATCATTCGCTATCTATTCTGTAGACATTAATATCTATAAAGGAATCAATATATTTGTTTTTAGACAGTAATCTATATGAAAGTGAATTTAAATACTTCCATATCAAATTCCTACGAAATGTATAAGACAAATAATAAGATAAGAACTAAAATAAATAAGATAAGAACCAAGATAACAAATAAAGTACAAAAATCTGAACAGAAAAAAAAATTATAGAAAAATGAATAAATAATTGAATAAAAATTGAATACCCAACAAAACAAAACATGCATATTGCTGGGCAAAAATTGGATCACTCCGAAATGTAAATTATAATAGATTATGCAAAAGAACCAAGAAAAGGAGAGGCGAGATATTTTCCAGTTATAAAAATTTAAAGCACACACACATACATACATACATACATATAATGGTTTAACAAGTGTTAATTAATTAGGTTTGGTTGCTTTAATCATTACTCTATCAAAGAGAATTTTTAAAAATCGCACGCGCGTGATATATAACGTAATTTATAACTAAGAAATAAACTGATCATCCTTTTTATAGAGTTGTATACTGTTTAAGAGGAAACTGGGCTCAAAAACTGAAAAAAAATCAGGAAAGAAAAGCGTTTTCATGGGGAAAAAAAACTTTAAATGATTTTTTATCGTTTAAAATTAGTCATCTTTTTTAATTTTGTTACGAGACTGAGTTCTTTATTTTATGGCTTTTTTGTTTTTATGGCTTTTATTTTCCTTAAAATGCATTCCTTTGCGTTAAAAATGCTCATCTAATTTTATATTTTAGTTGAAATTTGCCAAATTTAAATTTACATTTCAGATTGCATAATAAGAATTACTCATACACTTGTAGTTTATCGAAAGATTAGCCATTTGAAAAATTATTTGGAATTTCTTTTCGAAGAAATTTTTTTTTTGCAAATTTTTTTTTTCCTTTTCTATGAATCATTACATACAAAAACCAAGAATCAACTTATTTTACGATCAAATATGACTAGAAATTTTATAAAAATATTCTTTTGAATTAATTTTGAAAAAAAAATGAAAATATATTCAAAAACTGGCAAAACATTTTTTGATAAACAAAATTGCAACAATATTTTTCCGAAAGTGTTCTGTACATTATATAAGATCTTATTAAAAATCCTCGGTACTGATTCTTATGATGATTTAATAAATTTAAATTTTTTTACCTTTTTTTAGTCTTAAGGATGTAATTATTAAAATAAATAACACATTTCACACATGATACCCCAAAGTTTCTCTTATAAAATTTTCAAGGCTACAAGGCTATTGTTTAACAAGTGAAACAAGGTCTTCAAGTTTTCGTGTGAAATGCTGTGGAAATATCGTGAGTGAGATACTAATTTGGATTTCCTCTTCGTCCAGTGTACTACATCGCTGCATTAGCTTTACATCAAAAACTTAGCCAAAATTCGTCATGTTTAAAATAAATTTCTTAACAACTATAACATGCAATATTAAGAGAGTTTACTGTATTTTCTCATTATGTATCTAATTATTAAAATGGATCCTTATTTTTTAATTGAAGGTTACACGTAAAAGGACAATTTTAATCTCTTTCTTCCTGCTCTGCATGGGTAAACAAAAGCGATAGTTATAGGAAATGTAGTGATTTTAATGGTATATAATCAAGGTTTTTTTTAATTGATTATAAATAAAATAAAAAATTAAAGAACCTTAAATGCTTTAAAATTTGGCAAATGTTGAAATTTTTTTAAATAAAAATAATTTGTGACAATGTTTAGTTTAGGTAGTAATTCAGCAAGAAATTGCCAATTAGCACAAATAGGTTGATAAAAAAGCATCGAAATATGCCAAGCATTTGAATATTTAGGCATTGATTCTCTGAAGTTATTGATTTTGATATGCACCGCCTATAATATTTTTTTTTCTTTTAAGTACTCTGAATAAGACACTAGACCTCTTGATTTAATTACATAACGATGATATCAACATTGATGTTATCATTAAGTGGAGAAGTATGATATCAACATTGATGTTATCATTAAGTGGAGAAGTATGA
>BMAW01024868.1:107329-316599 GCA_019974015.1 Nephila pilipes
ATGATATCAACATTGATGTTATCATTAAGTGGAGAAGTATGATATCAACATTGATGTTATCATTAAGTGGAGAAGTATGAAGATTATAATTTATCTCAGATAATAATGTAATAGATTAAGACATCACATATATTTACTTGAAATAATAAACTCGTATAATCAAGTGATGATTTCTGATTTTCGTTTATCAATATTTTGCTTACGACTTTCAGAAACATCGCCGTCAACCGGTCGAACGCTGTGAACATCTTAGCTATTCATAATATGTAATAAAGTGTGATTACATTGAGTATAATGTATGATTTATTCTACGTTTGCTTATCTCTCTGTTAGTGGACTAGCCATCAGATTAAATACCAGACAGGATACCTCGTCAAAATAGTATATTCTAAAATAGCCCAAGATTAAATAGCTCCGATAAAATAACCGCTTAAAAATAGCTAAGCCTATTTAAAATCTAATTTGTGCGTCGAAATAGTTCACGTAAAGTCTTTCTATACTTTGATATAATGAAAGTAACTTTGCCACAAGTTGCGTTGTCGCATCTACAATTAGAAATATTATAGTAACAAACGAGACACGTGACATTAGTGGAAAAATTATGCAATTATGGAACAGTTGGGTTTTCTTCACAGCATTTCACATATTCTTGAAATAAAATTTTTGTAATGAATGTGGAAAGGCTGAAAATCATATTTAGAATTTCAATTGCATGTCAGTTTGAAATTTTTAAAATGCATTTCTTATAAATATTTTCAACTTTAAAATGTCTTTTTCATTAATATTTAGAATTTAAATGGGCTAGTTATTTCTACAAGGCTGTTCAGTCTTGGGCTATTTTGATAAGTCACGACCAGACAATACTTTTATTGAATAAAATCACATAATTCGTTTTTCTACTTTATAAATAAGAACCTAAGATTCAGCAAATATATATTTTTTAAAAAGATGACAAAAAAACTTTTTAAGGAGGACTTTTTTATTAATGTACGGATAAGCTGTTTTTTTCATAATGTCTTTTAGAATAATTCAATTTGCCCTTAGAACTCCGATGGAATCACAAAGCCTACGATCGATCTATTATTATTAGAATTAAAATGGCTTCCATATAAGCTATTCAATGAGCTTGCTTTTCAATGGGTCTAGTGCTATAAGGATTAGAATAGCCTTTGCATAGAACTATTCAAAGAGCTCGGAATTTATGCATATACGAACACGAAGTTTTTCAATTTTAAGAGAAAATCGAATGAAGAAAAAGTGGAGGTGGTAAAACGAGAAACAGTTATCTCATTTTATCCGAAGAATATTTTTTTTTCTCTATGATTCCGCTTTTGCAGAAGAGCTTTAAAATGTATTTTGAAGCCCATGCTTCTTATTCTATTTGCAGCTGCAGATTGGAATTGGGAATAGGATTGAGGTTTGTCGAAAAACATCGCAGGTGTTTCAAAGAGAGGCGCAGAATAGTGGCAAAAATGTACAGCGGAGAATTGGGGATTCCCATTGAAATAGGACCAGATTTTGTAAAAAGCATAAAAATGGAAAACTGAAGGATCTTATAAAATATCTCGAGGAAAAAAATAAGAACTAGAATATGTTAAAAATAAGAAATGAGAAAAGAAAAACTAATTCTGTACTATCGAACGAGAAACAAGTAGTGATTTCTTTTTCAACTAGAAGGTAGAAAAAGATATTGAATGTGCTTTTTCCATTCATTTTTCACCTTCTCATACATTCATATTACAAGGATTTCCTATTTCTCCCCTTCTTTTCCATGTTTTTTTAACATTATTTGTTAGAAAAAGTTATATTCAGAGGCAGTTTCAGAAAATGGTGTTTTTGTGATCCAAGAAAAATGTACAAAAATATAAAAAAATTGTAAATGTCGAAAAATAAAGCGATATACATACGTACTTACATCTTTTTCTTTTATTTATGCTTCGTAGATTTTGGTGGATTTTGTTTGCCTATTATAAACTTTAGAGTAATTGAATATTTTAAAATACTATTTCTATTATTACGTATTAAATATAGTTAAATTTTATATTGCTATAGTTGGGTAATTTATCATTTGCTTACATACAGTGGTTTATTTTGGGTTCTTGTATATTTTTGTTTAGTACCATACTAACAGTATTTTAAAAACTTTATTTAATGTTTCGACTTTTTGTCTTTAATTTATAGTTTAATCTATTTATTTTAGCTTTATTACAAGATTGTGATACGTATTTACAAAAAATTTAGTTATTAATTTGTAATAATTTCAACTTATACTATATATCTGTAATAGAAATTGTTAGTAAAACTTAGATACTGAGTTATGGATTTTTTCTTATAAAAATGTTTTAAACATTTTGTTTGATATCTTATTTTGCTTTCATATTAATCTTTTAGAGAATATTTAGAAAAAAAAGTTTTATTCAAAGTTTTGCACAGAACAGGTTTAACTACCCAAGGTGCGGTTTTTTATACTTATTATTAAATTACTCAATTAAATTTAAAAGTTAAAGTTTAGGATGAAATATCGAGAAAAGGAGAATAGATAACTTTTCCTATATTAAAATTAATGGAAACGATAAATTATTAAATTGAAAAATTGAGGTAAACGATAAAAAATTGAAAAGTGATGCGGTACGCCAAAACGCACCAACTAAAACAATAGCTCCTTAGGTGGCTAAAAATAATCAATCTGATTTTTTTTATCAGTTACTTAACTTAAATACTTAATCTTGTATGATTTATTGTTTTAGTTAGTTTAGCTGTCGGTTGCCAATGCATCGGTCATGAGTTTAGAACGTTATTTTATCGAATAATTTCTTGTTTAACTATGGGAACGACTACATGCTACACTGAACGAAATGTGGTGTTTTGCTGAATAGGTTGGAAATTGTGGAAATTAAAAAAAAATTGTATATATGATTATCTTTTATCTTACACTATCTGACGTATGTTCAGGTTTATTTCTAATAGTCTTTTTTTTTCTTTTGTAGTAGCTGTAATGTTTCACATAGCCTACTCAATTGCAGGATTAATTATACTGCAGATGCCAGATTCATGTGTGTAGATTTGATTGTAATTATGAAGTGCACCGAATAGATTTAATCAGATGCATATATAAGCTGTAAAGAATTTAATACTTAGCTCGGAAGTTAATTAGTTGGTGATAGTGAATTATAGTGAGACGTCGAAACCAGTCGTTCGTAATCTAAGAAGCGATCACAGACATCTTAGAAGAGATAAGAAAAGTTCAGGAGTCGAACTCTCAATTCCAGTGATTCTACTCATTCTAACCTGAGTACATCGGTAAAAAATAAATTGATTTATTGATGCAAACGGTAATTCAGGCGCGTTTAAGCAAAATATTCATATATAGAACAGATAGTCATTAGAATTTTTAATTATTTATATCGTGAATAAAAATAAATTGGTTTGATGCATCTTGCAATTCTCCTCCATTATTTACATCGGATGACATCGTCAATAATTTGAATAGTATTGATGCAACAATAAGTTCACAATTTAGTAAGCAGACGTCAAAACTAAATAACTATGAAAATAATTATTTTAATTAACGCTTACTGTTTCGACGCCTTTTATAACTTTCTCTAACGAGAAATCCCTTCTGGCCGATTTTAATCACAGAAGATGAGCTACTACTAATCACTTTAATTTCTAACATACAAGCATCTATCGACTACTCACTGTCAACTATCCACCCTTATTTTCAATCTTACTTAGTTTACATATCACTGTCCTCAAATCAATTCATTATTCTTCTTACCTTCATCTGATTTCCTCAGATCCCGTTTCATTTGATTGGGTTAAGGTTTTATTTTATACTATTCATGTTACAAAAAGTCCCCAAGAAAGTGAAGAGAAAATCGCGAATAGACCAACATCACACTCTGTGGATGAATTTCCATTTATTGGACTATTATCACTGATTCTTATATTTAAAAATTGTAAATTGAAACTTAAATATTAATAACTAGCATTCATTGCAAATTATCAGTCTAGTTTAGTTCTAAATTATTCTTTTACGGATATTAATATTGCTTCCGGTTTTTGGAGATTTATCTCATTATGTTGCTTCGTAACCAAGTGACGATGACCCACTGAATTCTTAATTTCACTCTCCAGACCTCCTTCATGTCTTGTTAGAATTTTGAGAACCATTTGGAATTAGCATAAAGCAACCCCATTATTTCTCCTTCTGTCTGAGACGGAATTGAAATTCGATCTGTGTAAGCTACGGCAGTTCTCATGATTCTGTCCCTAGATTACTCTGTCCCTCACATATTGATAAAAACATTTCTTAGATAATGAAGCAATTACTATAGAGATTAAAATATTTCAATACATATATCTCTCGCATCGTTTTTTCTCTTCAGAATGTAATCCCCAAAGCACTTATGAAATAAAACATGAGTGTAATTGAAAGAAGCAAAACAGTGTGGTAAACGAAAAAGAAAGAATCATTAACCTAAGTAAAACTAATGGCTTTTTGTAATGATTTTTTTATCCTTTTTTCTCTAAGACACGATGTAATGCCTTTAAAAAATCCTCTTTTTAATTGTACCCAAAGGAAATTAAATTGAGTGCAGTCTGAATTTTATTTTGAAACATGCCATTACTTTTGCTCTAGTCCCCAATTGCTTTATTCCAAGTTGCCAATGATCATAAAGTGCTCAATGACAACTGACATGTCCGTAGTTAATTTCGAATGACGCAACTGTGTATCATTTAAGGTAGGATGCATTTATCAAAGACAATGGGATCCGCTTTCTTTAATGAATTCACTCGACTTTCTTAAGTATAAAATCGACTAATGATCTTAGACGGCGCAATGCTGAGATCGCCTCTGGAAATTAATGACGTAGAGAGAACATGGAAATGCTTAAATGAAACGTTTCTTTGCAAAGAGTGTGCTTGCATTCGAATAGCCAACTCAATTATTCATCTAATTGGATCAATATAATAATCCAATCTAAGTAATCCAATGATTCGGATTACACTAATTACGGAATGAAACTGTACTTGGAGTCAATAAATATCCGCAAAGGAATGAAAGTAAATGTTCTTTGAATTGCTGCAACGCGAGATATATGAATATTTGATATTTTAATATGAGAAATTGCATCGGTAATACAGCAAGCAAGCTAGAATGAGTTTAAGAAAGAAAACTGTTCGAATTGGATATATAATGGAACTAACAATAAACTCAATTAATATAAGTAGGGATATTTAGATAATTTTTAGGATTTTATTAAGATGAGGGTTTTAAGGATTTATTACGGAACTAAAACCTAACAAATAACATTAAATAATTTATCAATTTTTCTCAAAAGAAAAAAAAAAAATAGACATTTCCTTTTAATTTTGAAATCCTTGTTTGTGTTTCAAAGGATTTTACTGAAGTCAATAGAAATATTATTATCGAAAAGTTTTTAAAATCATTAATTAGTAAGATATTGTGTCAAATAAAGAAAAAATAGAAAATTTGAAAGGCACCAATGGTTTTTAAGAATATATCTAAAACATTTCAAACAGCTTAGACAAATAAGCTAAAATGTTATCAAATTTCTAAACATAATATATGCGTCGAATCAACTTTAAAAAAGAATACTAATCAATTTATCAATTCCCATACTAGTAATAAAATGGATTCAAATTCTCAGTAGGTTGGTTGGAAATTAACGTCAAATTTAGAAGCAACTCCCAATCGTGTTTGTGTTATTGGTGACCTGCCTCGTAATTTTGAGGCACGGCTAAGAAACGTGGACCATTCTTAAGCTGTCACCTCCCTCTCCTAACTTCCAAGCCACACCAATCAATATTCTCGAATGCGCACGACTGGTAAGAAGAGACTAAATCGTATTTATATTTACATTCCTGTTTAAAAAACATATTTTAAAAGCACTAAAAATTGATAAAATAATAAAAATTGTTCTTGAAAGTTCGATGTATATGACTAGTTGAAATGAAAATAAAAATATTAAGAAAATATTACAAAAATGACATTCCTGATGAATTTTAATATCTAATCGATATATCATAATTAGAATTTATTAGCAGGATAATAGACAAAGATACATCAATTAAGGATAGCATTTTATTAAAATATTTACTTGACCATTTAATTCTCTTTTTTTCTTGCATATACAAATTTATTGACTCAACCATTTTTTAAATCCTCCACAACTCAATTAATGGGTATTTTAAATGCTTATATATGATATACAATGCACATTTATTGTTTTGTGCGGAAGGGTAGATTTTACATAAAGTATAAAAGAGTCATTCATCAAAATTTAATAATTTAAAAGTTTGAAATGAAGAACTTACTGAACACATTATATTACAATGTAAGTATTGATACAAGTATCATAAAAATTAAATATATTTCGACCAAATGTGTTGTATCAGAATGATTTTCAATATCACAGGTTTAATATATTGAAATTGATGTTTCCGAGAACGATTTTGGTAGGCACATTACTGAAATTATAGGTTTTGTATATAAAGTAATGACTTTTTTTTAACTTTATAATGTAGAAGACTATATTCTTATCAAACATAAAAGTTCTTTGGGTTGCTTGATTTTAAACGTTTGTATATATGTAACATCTCAAATGCTGAAAAGTTGAAATTTATGTTTTTATGAACTCTTCCTTTTCTTTTTTTTTTTTTGTGGACTCAAAAATTTGTCTTAAAACAATAATCACTCATCTTAAGTCACCTCCCTTTATATCTTTATCTTCTATAATTTACACAGTGCTCATGGTTTTAGTAACTTTGAGGAATAGAAAAATAAAATAATTTAAAAAAAAATGTTCCATGAAATATCCTAAGAATATTGAAAATAATTTTTAAAAAAGATTTTGAGGATGGAATAAAATTTAATTCTGTAAGATTAATTTTTTGAATGATTTCCAACTAGGAATTTTAATCTTAATATTATTTTAGAATAAAAAATGTTCTTACATTATTCGAAAATACTTTAAAAATTTTAAAATGGCACATTATTCCAATTTAAGGAAATTATTTCCAATTTTCTAATTATTTTAATTACACAGACAGTTTTAGAAAAAGATTCTTCTCGTTGAGTTGGAATAAAAAATTTACTCACTTTGAGTTGAAATGACAGTCGTTCCTTTGACTGTCACAACCAGTTGGCTATCTTTCTTCTCATCGTGAGAGAAAACCGAGGCTCCCTCAGGGCTCAAATCGAAAGACAATTTGGTCACTTGGCCACTTGGTTTGACAACATCTGTCAATCTTCCGTTTTCGTCATAGACGTAGAAGAAAGATCGACCGGCAGCATCCGATCGGCTGTTCAAAAGCCCAGTTGTATCATACTGGAACTTGATCTCCAAGCTATCCGGATCAACAATGGTTTCTAGTAAGCCTTGTTTTGTTACTTGAACTCTACATTTAGTTCCTCGAGCTGTTTCAATTGTATGCAGACTGCTTCCAGAATCTCGAAGGAAGGATACCTTGTTTCCTGAAGCGTCGGTGACAGCATTCAGTTTACCAAAACTTGTGTTGACGTTGTAGAGGAAAGTATAGACCGTTTTTCCTGTCAGTATGCTTCTGGTGACCGAATGCTGTCCATACTTGTTGAAAACATACACCTCGTGATTATCAGGATAAGCTATCTGGAATTCGAACTGTTCATCAGGTTGTGGTAAGTACGGAATCGCTGATAGAATTCTCAAGCTTCCTTGGTCTGCTATATGAACAACTCCGTCGCTCGTAACCGTTAAAGAAGAAATGGCAAAGAGTTTGGTGTCCATAGCAAGGAATCCTTCATCTTCCACTGCACATGTGCAGTTGAGCCATTCACATAGACATCCATCTTCCTTTCCAGCAAAGTGCAATAATTCGCCATCAGGAGTCAATCTTCGAACTCTGTAAAGGAAAATAGAAATTTGATGTTTAAGTATATATATATATATATATATATATATAACAAAATAATTTTTTTAAAAAAGAATACTTTTTGAAATGAAAATTCTTCGTACCTGTTGACGTTATTCTTATCAATTTCAGCAATGTAGAGTTCACCAGTTGGTCCGAAAGTGAAACTAATCAAGGATCCTAAGGCAGTTTCGCCCGTCTTCCTGGATTTCTGTGCATTTACACCAGATGTTTTACAATAAGCTGGCTGCCCGGCAACCGCCATCACACGTTTATCATGGGTCAACTTCAATACCATATGGTCATCTATGAAATATAGAGCTCCATCTAGAGGATTGATGGCTAGATCGGTAGGCCAGCGAAGTTTTACCTGAAAATTAAAAATCAAAGATGTTGAATATCCTTGAATGTTCTGATTGTATGGCTGAAATTGAATTATGACACTTTTTATTGGAGTAATCTTTTTGATAACAATTTTAAGTGCAATTTATTATCGCAAAAAAAAAAAAGAGAAACAAAATCAATTTTTATTTATTTTTTTTTTGTTACGAAGGATTCGATCTTAACTATTATTTAAAAGAAATAAGATTTTAGTTGACTGCCTAAACGAATTTTTTTTATAAAAAATTCATTTAAACTATTAAATATGCAGTTGTTTTGAAAATCAAAGAATATCAAGCTCGTATACTGCATTTCACTTTTTACACGTAACGTATGGTGTTAAAGGGGTTTGAATGTTTATCGTAGCACGTAAATCATTATACATTTTATACTGTTGTACCTTAATATAACAGCGTGATAACTCTCTAGAAATATTTGTCAAATAATTCATGCTTCTCGCGTTCTGTGAGAGGATAGAATTCGGGAAAGAATTAAATTATTTATGAGTAGCTAATAAATGAAACATATCCAGCAACTGTTTATTAGATTTTTCAACGGTTTATTAATTTTCGTTACAATAATTCAGGCAAGTTATTTAATAATATTTGAATTGAATTATTTATATCCATTATCAATCAATGTTTATTCATATTATTTTGTTCGCGTTTCTTAATTAATTACCCAGATATTGATATTATGCTAATTTGAATGAATCAAGGGAGTAGTTGAATAAATTTATTTAAAACGATTGTTCCAATTGATATGCACTTGTAATTCCTCTAGATTCTCATAAAGAGTCTTTACGAGTATCGTTGCAATAAAGCTAGAATTATTGTTGATTGATATCTTGAAGAATTTTCAAGGAATGTTTCGTTTTAAAAACTCAACAACTGCTTTGAATTTTGCACGTTTATGTGAATCATTGTCCGTAAATCTTTCTTGAATTATTTCAACTCAATTGAAATAAGGCGTATCACTATATCGGATTAATCATTATTCAAAATGAGTCATCCGATTTCAAAATTCCATATTTTCAAAAATAAACAACACAGAAAGTAAGTATCAATGCAAAAGAAAAATATACAATTTCTTTTTGCAAGTGTTCGATATAATTTTCTTTAGTTACACGTATAATGCCATTTCTATATGTAAACTCCTGCCAATCACGTTGTAAAGTCTTAGTGGTAATTGACCAGTTGAAATCCAACAGCATCTGATATGCAATGTTTAAGTTAGCGAATTTGTGTGGGTAAAGGTGGCACACACACTTTACTCGTATATTCGTATATTTTACCCCCCCCCCAAAGGAATAAATCATAAGGGGCCATATCAAGTGACACTGGTGGCCAGCTGTGTCATTTAGTCCTCTGCGAAATACCCAACTGTGAGGCGGCTCCGTGAAGGCTTTTAAAACAACTTTTGAGAAATAACTTCACAAAGAACACACAAGGACCTCTATTGTTCGTAATATAAAATTTCCACATTTTCCCTTTGTATTTATGTATTACTTATCCATCCTGTGTCGCTTATTTTTGAAAATACAGAATTTTGAAATCGGACCAATCACTTCAAATAATCCTATATATATAATATTTTATCTATCTCTTTAAAATCGTTATGGAAAATATGCATTCTAATTTTAATTTTAGTCCCAAAATATTATTCACACATTTTTGTACTGTTTCAGAATTGAAAAATGTAACTTATTCTTACCTCTTCCATTTTCAGAGTTCCAGAGCATGGTATGGGTTTCCATTGTTTCTTGTGATGGTGGTCGCCGATGAGGGTGTGAATGATTCCTTGATTATCAACAATTCTAATATTAGCTCCATCCGCAAAATATAAAGTATTGTCCACAGCTACAGCCATGCCTAAAAAGCAAATTTTATTTAAACTCCCGCACCCATACATTATTTCAAGTATTTTCCTCATACATGGTTTATATTTACATATAATTAAAATATCCTATCAATTTAATATACCTCACCTAAATATTTTCGCATTAGAGCATTTAATATTTTTAAAATAATCGCGTTTTATGACTCATATAATAATGAATACATCAAAAGGATTTTTTTTCATTAGAAAAACTTATATTTAAGTTTTTTTTTTCCTTCGTTTATTCTATTAGTTATTTCATTATCTACTTCTCAATTTTATAAACATAGTTCTCCCTTGATAATCCGATAGATGTCGGGTTAGATTTCGCCATATTACTGGAAAATCTCTAATAATAACGCATATCAACAGAAAAAAAGCTATGTTTTATTGCATAAAACTTCTTAGTGTATTACACGCAAATAAAGTGTCAAATACTCTAAACAACTAAAACTACAAAAATACTATGTTTTATAATGATACGAGGGTCATTTTTTAAGCTTTCTATCATGCAGCTGAACAACCAGACAAACGGTAGGAGGATGGGATACATGGTGGACAACTGCGCATATCTCTAATTATAACCTCTGCTATTAATGACGCCATCTCACTGTTTTAAGCTGAGCAGTAGGTGCGCGAACATATTGATACAATTGATGCTCTCACCAAGTGAAAGTTGCGGAGTGTTATTCGCTTTCTTCAAGCAAAAGAGGGAAATGCAGTCAAAATTCTCCGAAGAATGAGCCGAACAAACATGAAAACTTTATGAATGCTGGTGTTGTGTGTACGAGTATATGGTACAGACAATTTAAAAACTGGGGAACCAACGTCCACAATGAAGGGGAAAAAGAATAGAAGTCTGTTCAAACAAGCTTTCAACAGCAGGAAAGTTATTGCTGCGGGATTTTGAGACCAAAAAGTTGTGTTGCTTTTGTTTACATTATTCCCTTATTACATTATTACTTTCAGAGTTTACGTTATTCCTTTGATGTAGAAGGCATAATACAGCGAATGTAAGGCTTGCCTATCTGTGTAAAAACGCCAGATTACTCGCAGGGCTAGAAAGGTGAAGTACCGGATTCCAGAGGAAGTACTACATTAATTATAAAAGCAAAACGATAAAGAGAACAACTTTTTATGAGCTTTATAATGCTTTCAGTAGTGAATGTTCAAGTTTGTAGGACTGTAGCGAATGTGTATGGATTTTTAATACAGAACTGTCAGATATGATTTTATTCTGATAAAATTATTTATTTAAAATTTTAACGACCCAGTTTAAAAATAATATTTTTTTAAAAATTATCAGAATTACGTATTTTAATATTTAAAAAAAAAAAAAAAAAAAAAGAAGAAGAAGAAGAAGGCTTGACTTAGCTTATTTCTGAACTCATCCGAATTTATTTCTGCGACATAAATTCTGCAGAAAAACATTAAATCATTTTTTTTAATTTCTAAATGTTTTTTACATAATTATTGAATCACGTGTAATTTAATTTTTGATTAAATTTTAAATTCCATTTTTTTGAAAGAAACCCCGGGTGGGGAGGGATTCACATATAAATATGTATGTTTTGAAGATCAATGAATTTTAATCTTTTCTATAATATTTAAAAAAATTTAAAATTTTATCTAGTTTATTTTTTAAAACCTTTTTTTTTTCTATTATATTTCTAATTTTTTTTGTCTGATTTATTTTTCTTATTAATTTTTATTTCTATTTGATTTTTCTCTACTAAATTGAGCTATTTTAAATTCATTTTGTTTTGGCAAGAAGTTTACATGATTTTTTCGCCGGAAGGAATTATTTTTTCGTAAATACATTGGAATAAGTTTGCGTGTGAAAACAAAATGAATATTTCATACGTATTACTTAGTGTACTTCTGGTAGAGTTTAATAAGCATTTGTAAATTATGCTGGCAAATACTTATTTTATTTCTTTATGGAAAAGATTAATTAAGTGCGCTCTTCAGGTTCAGAAAAAAAAAAAATGATTTTCTTTTCCTAATTTTTCTGTCATAAATAACACAAGCACTTTCCATATTCATCACACCGAAATAAATTTCAACATATTCTCAAATGTGTCAGCGTTAGCAAAATTAATGGCCTCATTCAATGAATATTATTCTAAAAATTATAACGCGAAGTCCCTAGGAAAGGACTGATACTGGTTACATTGCATATTAGGTCACATTAATTCTAACATAAATTATTTTATTATGAGACACACATCTTGTAATATTCGTGACAGCTTAAAATAACACTAACTAAATCAATGATGTGGTTAGATTTGTGAAGTTCATAAAGTAAGTTCTCTCTCTCTCTCTCCTAAAACTCCTCAGACTTTTATAAATGGAATATATATATATATATACGTAAGAGTATTTTATATAATTCATTAAGTGTATGCATGTATGTGAAGTGACAAAGCTACTCACACACCGTGGAATACTCATATTTAAATAAATTTTTTCTACGAAAAGAATGTATTTTTACCATTTTTTACTACCTCAAATAAGAGCTTATAAAAATAAACAATAGAAAAATCTTAAGATATAAAATTGATGTTAGATGCTAAAAGAAAATTTTGAATACCATTTAAGTTAATTATGTATTTTTTTATTCATAATAAATTTTTCAATGTAATTAATTGCTATATTAATAATTAAGTATTTTGCATTCATACTAATGATTTTGACTATTTAACCTTAATTGGTTCTGTTTTTAGGATTTTACGAATGCTTAACTAATAATCTACCGTTGAGCTTTAGAGAGCGAAACGAATTATTTATAAAATTTAATCATTCGAAGAAGTATGTGATCAGAATATAATAGAAATGATTATTCATTGATTATTTTTCAAATTTTAATTTGCTATATTAATGTATTTTTAGAATTATATATTATTATTTAGGTTCTTGGTAATTGATTTCGCGATTTTAAATAAAGAGACGAGGTCAGAAAATCTAAACTAATAACTGACTTTCCAAACTACCCTTCTACTCCATCAGAGGACATAAGGATTCCATTAAATAAATTTTAAAAAAAGATTCAACAGCCCTTACTACTCTGTGAGTTTTCCGTAGTCAAGAGATAAAAGTCTCAACTTTTGGTGGTGAGCGATGTCGAGTTAAATCTCGGGTTCGAATCCTCATAGAGTAGTTTTAAAAGAATAAACTTTCGTAGAAATAAAGAGAACTTTCATATTTTATAAAGAATAAGAAGACAAATTACATGCGTACTGGTTTTCAAAATCCATTAGAAGCTTGGTTTAAAATTGAGCGAATAACCTACTCTACCTTCTTTCTCATTATTTGACTTTGGCTGAAAATTACTTAGTCCAACGCCAATAGCACATCATTTTGCTTTAGAGGAACATTAATGCATATAAACATACTTCCTTAAAGAGTAGTACTAATGAACTTTGAATTCATGACTTTTATATCAGAATAGTAATTTTTAATAGAACTACAGTCATACTCTTTGCGTATTTCTTAAAATTATTTAAACATAAGGACAAGTTTGTAAATATTTGAAGATTCGAAGAATTTCTGAAATAAATCTACTGTTTTATTACAACATTCATTTAAGAGAACAGTTACTTGACTGCTTTTCTTTAAAGACACATTCATTGCTAATGCTGCAGTTAAACTAGTTCAGAACAGTTGCATAATTTATTAGAGATCTCAGGACTAAGACAAGCTGGAATGCTTGATGAAAGTTGCAAATGATTGATTACCTTTGGGATAGGAGAGCAAGGCCTCCAAAGCCGGTTTTCCGTCTCCACAATTATTTTTATCCCTCGGAAGACATCTAATTCCGCTGCCCACGACCACATCGAAATTGGAATCAGGATCTTCGACTTTATCCAGGGAGTGAACTCTTAGGATTTTGTGGTGTTCCGGAGCCGAGATGTATAGATGACCGTCGGTCGGACTCAGCGTCAAGTGGTATTGACTCGAGACGTCCGAAGTCCTGAGAAAATGGTAGAAAAAATGTTAAAACTAAGCACAAGGGAATAATTTTGATTGATAAAATATCTCTAATACATTTTGTTCTATTCAACAGCGTGTAACGTAATTTCAAGGCAAACAATGCATTTTATTCCTTAGAAATGATGAATAGAGATAGAATCGTCTTAGTATGATCGAAACACTGTATAGTGTTTAATTCTTTGGTGATAGGTTTTTATGTGTAGAAGCATTTCGTTGAAACCGAAATTGCAAAAGTGATTGAAGCATTTTTTTTAAATTTTTGATTAACATTTAATTCATTGTTCTTAAAAGACTATTTTAAAATGAAAATGGTACCTTTAGTTGACAATTATTATGTGTATGTGTTACAGTACTAAAGAATTCTCTACACATAATATAAGATATATTTAAATGAATTAAAAATGAATGTGTAAAATATATATATAAATGTAAATAAAAATGACTATGAAAATTCCTCTTGGAAATTTATTTCTAAAATGATGAGTGCGATACTTTCTTCTTATACTTTTTTAACTAAACTAAAAATCTAACTTTCTTCTTATACTTTTTATTTTAATTCTAAAACTTTGAAATTAAATTTCATAATTGTTATTCCCTAAACATCAAGTATTTAAGTTATTTAAATCTGAAATAACTTATATTTTTAATTTAAAAAATCTCTAGTGATCATTTTTATCAAATTGAAAATTTTAAACTTCTTTGAATATAAGTTTTATAAAATGGTAAATGCATAACATGTATGAATTTAATTCTGCTATTTGTTCGGTAAATGATGTTTAACCTATTGTTATATGATCTAAAAAAAGGGATTTACTCTTCAATTTCCCCTTCGTTACTAACCAACGACTAAAAAAATAATATCTACAGCTATCAAAAACATCAACTGTAACAATTTTAATACATCTTATTAAATTATATTGTCTAATTGTGTGTGTGAGGGGGGGGAACTAGCCATACGAGTACTTAATTTTCTTAGTAATAAAAAGCATGCCTGTAGATCTAGGCCAGATAATATATAAAAAGAAAACAAAAACAAAAATTCCCTCAACTTAAATAGAATGCAAATGAGTCTTTATAATGAAAAATAATGCATTATTTCAACGCGAATCTCTTAAATAAGTGATTTTGGTACAAAAAGGAACTACTTATAGAAAATAAAAATATGACCATGAAAAAAAAAATGACGAATATACACTTTATTAATTGGACTTACTTCATTCTAAATACAGTGTAGACTTGGCCATTGGGTGTGATTCGGCGTACGAGATTGAAATCTCCAACATACACACTACCATCAGGCCCACTTGCAAGGGCCACTGGGGAAAGTAACTTATTGTCCCTGGCGAGTCCATTGCAATCAGGGCAGAGTAGTGGGCGGGGTTGGCTATTGCCCATCAATATAGATATAACTCTCGGCTGTTGCCTAAAGTATATTGTAGCTCCATCGCCTTTTTGCAAGACTCCTGTATCATAAAAGATTTCCTTCAGAGATCACCATATAATATGCTATTAATTAAATTATAACCACATATAAAGCTAAAATGATAATATACGCATTACTCTTCCTCAAATAAAAGAAATTTAAGGGCAGAGTTATAAATACAAAAAGTTAAAAAAAAATACAGAAAACGAAATTAACTCAATGGAGCTATGATCTGCTACAGCGACAGAATTTATTGCTTTAGAAGGTTATCTCGCGTGCATTCGAGAACTGATTACTCAATTAAAAAATTAATGGTAATGAAATAATTGCCCGACCTGTTTGCAAAATGGTATTCTATTTTACCTCCCACGTAGGTAACTAACGGAAAGAATGACTTAGTAGATAAATATACTAGTCTATATGTCAAATGTGGTTAGCTATTATCTCGTTAATATATTCCTTAAGCAGCCCATACTACCACCTATGGGATAGAAACAATCAGAAATTAACGGTATCAGCAATTACAGAAGGTTTCAGAGAAAAAGGTGTCTGGAATACCAAGTAACTCGACTGTTTTATGACTTTCTATATCCGTAATAACATTTGTAATGGGTTTGATTCTTTAGTAGAATTTCGTGGGAAATAACTTGCTTTAACGAATAAAACCTTGAATATATTTTCTACCTTTACTGATAAATTGATTTATATAGGTAAATGTGAACAATTCTATTTTAAGCTCTGATACTTTTTAGTGTCTTTGTGTAGGATGAAGAAAAAGCTTTATTTTTTAAAACATGTAAATTATAATTTGATAGAAAACTTTTACCTGATTTTTACTAGCATTACTTTATTATTTTATAAATTCACTGCGTTTTCATTCTGTATAACATCATTGGTGTAATGTGTAACCACCTGCAGGAAATACCTTTCTAAATTCTTTATTTTACGATAACTATCGTTCCTCATAATCTCCACTCACTTATCATAGTGATTTATAGAGATATTTTTGATAAATGTTATGATAATATTTATAGCTTTTATTTATTTTTTCAATAAAAAGGATGTATTATAATACTCTTTAAGAAAATTTGATATAATTTCATCCTATTTTTTATTCACCTCTTAATTTCTATCATATCTTATTTTTCTGTTTAATTTTTATCCTATATTTTTCTTCAGTCATCATTAGTGTTTAATCGCTTTCAATTTTATTTGAAAAATGTATGGACATGAAAAGGCAGGTAAGAGAGAAAAAAAATAACTTTTATTTCCTTTTTAAAATGCATTCAAAAAACGACTGAATTATTCCGATGATTCTAGGACATATTTTATAATCTTGTTACTTCAAAATTTACGATAAATAACTTTTTAAATTTTGATTAAATTATATAAAAATTGGACGAATAAAAAACTTTTTTCAACTTATTTATTTTTCACTCAAGCAGAATCATCATTGTTTGTAATTTTGTACGAATATAATTTTCTCTATAATTCAGGCATTTGTTTAATATCTTATCAATTTTGTAACAATTATTAACTTAATAATTATTAATTCCGCTTTATTCGTAAGTCTACGGATAAATTCTGATTCTCTCAACATCTCTCATAAGTTATACCCATAAATATATTTATTTGAATTTTTCGAATACGTATGTCTGGCATTTTAAAATAAACTTAAGCATTTTATAAAGTAGAAGTTATTTTACATAGATTGTATTAAGAACTGTTAGATTAATGGAAAAAGGTATATATATATAAAAGCATAGGCTACTCTAATTGAGTAATTACAAAAGTTAGGCTAAGTTTGAGTTAGAATTTACGAACTTTGATGTAAGGTACTTTTAAGATCAAATATGTGTTCCAAGATAGCTTTGAATTAAATAAACCGAAAAATATTGTACAGGTTAAGTATTATACCTGCTATGAATAAGAACAAAATAAATTTTCTAGCAAAATGGTCTTTGAACTATATTTTGTATTGATTCTCTTAAGTTTGAAGTTTTTTTTTTATCATTCATTGTATATTAAATTTACTTTCTTCTTAAATTTGCTTCTTATTTAAGAATCATAATTTTTTTTCCAATTCTATAATCATTCAAGCAATTTAGTCATTTTTGTTGTATTCAAAAATGGATTTTGAGAGACTAATGATAAAATATATTAAAAGGAATTGAAAGCATTAAAATTAAGAAAGTTCTTATTTGAAATAATATTAAATAAAATGTATTTCCGCGCACTCAGGAATTAAACTCAAAATTCATTCATTTTGATACAACAAATGGAAGCTTGTATTTTCTTAATTTAAAGGATAAAAATAAAAATTAGAACAATGTCAATAAAACACAAATTTTCCTAAATCATAAAATTTTTAAAAACGTAACATTAACTATATTGATTCAGAGGAGTTCTTTAAAAGAATAACAATGATATCCTTCTTTGATAATTAATTTCTCACGGGAATGTATTTTCAAGAAATTAATTTGCTACACAAAATAGAATTCCAAAGTGTTTTGAAAAGACTGCATTTAATTTTCAGAGAAATTGACTTTCTCAGTTCCTTTTATCGGCTGTTATCTAAAGAGTGTGCTAGGATAAAGAAAACCACCCACACATCTTGAGACTGTTTCTTAGTTTTCCCTTTATTTGAGAATTTTTTGACAGGAAAACTGACGTTCGTGAAGAAAAATTACTGATTTGAGAAATAAAACTTTTAATCTCTAAGCCAAACTTTGGTCTTGATCGAAAAGTTCCCATTTCTTTGTAAGGCTATTACTTTGGGGAATTTAGAGGCTGCGAAAACAATAATTTGTATGTTAGCGAACAATTTTTAAAAATAGTTAATATTTTGATTTTTCTCAATGAAATATGAATTTTGGCTGTTCACTTTTTAAATTTTTCAGAAAATATCAAATTAATTACAGATATTTTTATCATAATCCTCATTTCTGGAGGAAAGTTAAGTGAGAGATATTCTAAAAATAACTTATCCTAATTTATGTATTGGCTTTAATAGGTAATTTAAAACCAGTTAAAAATTATAATATTGCATCAAAACATATAAATGAAGTATAGAAATATTAAAAATTAGCAATATAATTATTACTATGTTTAAGATGAAAAAGTATTTTGAGACTTTTTATTTCTGTAAGGGAAAAAAAAAAACTTATAACAAAATAAAATTCTTTACAATTGAAACTAAAATGAATAAAATCTCAGGGAACAAATATTATTTTTAAAATTTACCGAGTAAAGTTGCAATACAACCAAAATAATAAACACTTTGAAGAATATTTTGTCCGGAATCAATAGAAATTTTCATTTTTAAATCTATTTGTGAACGGGAATATTGCAGTTTTGTTTCATTGAATAAAACCGTGAGAAGTTTAATCGAAATGAAGAAATTATAAAATTTAAAATATTAAAGAAAGTTTTAGTTTGAATTTTTTTATTGAATGTCTTACATTTGGTCAATAAATAATTGTGTAACAGCCAAACAAGTTGCAAATTTAAGTACTTTTATTGACTAAGGCTAGAAACTTCATAGATTGTGACGCTTTATTTTCGCTAGTCTCCGCAGTTACTACATCGAATTTACTAAATGAAAGTTTAAATGCACAATATAAAATATACAATCGAAAAACAGTGTGATTTAAATCCAACCTTTATTTTTATACTTCAGTTCTGAATATTTAGATAACAGTCTTTTCCTCTCTGTCTACGAACCCTCAATAAGCCAGATATCTTTTAAAAATTAATAACTAAGTTCTAACTTTCTGATTCACTCGGGTTCGAGCGAGTTTATATACACAAATACTGGGGTTTTGAGAGGGTTCTTCATTTCCAACTTACTGGGATAAATCTGGATAATCTTTGGTTTCTGTCATTTTGATAAGATCACAACAACTATCTTACGCCAACTACAACTACTCACTGTTAATTTCTTTATTAACATAGATATTCAATTCACAGTCGCTTTTATACATATTTCTTTAAGTCCTTTAACTCATTAACTATAATTCTTATGTTAATGTAATTTGCGTAATCACGTTTCATTTGATGGGAAAAGAGATGGAAATTAATGTACAAAATCAGAAAGTAAACCCAGATGTTGGTCAAGGAAAGGTACGCGAATTCATCCTGTTAGAAGATGATATATAATTTTATTTCATACCTTCATGGAAATTGTATCGGTGATGCACATCCAGATTCCAGGATCCCAGTTCAGAGATGTCCATGTCGTATCCCCTTAGGGTTGTTGCCTGTACAGTCCAAACGACACGTTCACACTTACTATACTTGTATCCCACATACACTAAAATAGAAATAAAAAGTATTTTTGCATCGTTTCTTTGAGCCTAAAAACTTAAATGATAGTTTTTACTCCTCCGCTATTTTTAAATTCTGGCCATAGTAATTTAGTGGTTAGCATGTCTGACTACAAACACTGCCGAGTCAAGTTCGACTCCCGATGGCTTGGGTACTTGGTCGCGGGTCAGATTAATTCTTCATCCTTCAGGGGTCGATATATGAGGACCAAGTTCGCTTGGGAAGTTACTGGAGAATCCAGTGACGGTCTAGCCACTTGCCCAGGGCACTATCTAATAATTAGCGCCCCAAGGCCGAAGGCTACAGAAACGAAGATGGGCACCGCCTGATTGGCTACTTAGGCCCTGTCATGTCTTGACTTTCCAAAACTATTTTTAAATTAAGATGACTTAAAAATTATAGAATGAAGGAAGCAAAAACTGTCTAAAATGTTTAAGCAACTGTATAATGGATGTTGTTACTATCACTGTAATACTTAACTTTTCAGTTTCTACCTTTAAAAAAAAATAAAACACAAGAATATTGAAGTTCCCTACTAAGTAATTTTATTAGACTACGGAAATAAACGACTCATAAATTATTTATGCGTAAGAGGATTAAAGTAGAGCATAGAGCTCAAAAGTATTATGGATTAAAATATCGATTTTTTACTTTGGAAAAATTCTAAGTACTAAATTTAAACATGTTTGGAAATCCTTTTTTTTTTTTGAGAAATCTTCTTAGAAATATATATTTTGTCTTCAGATTTTTAATAATTATAGTTTTCAGTTTAATAATATACTTTTTAAGAGGATTACGAATTTAAAATGTAAGAAAATAAAACAAATTTATGCGCATAAAGAACCATATCCAGAATTTATTCTTATATATTTACTGCGTCTAATTAAGTTTCAAGTAATCTTTAGAAGCGTTTGAGTGTGTATTTCTATCAACATTTATCTTTTCTTAACTTTTACTTTTGCTTAAATTTTACAATTTTTAAGGCGAAAAAAATAATTACCACATATTAGAGTTTATATTTCTTTTTAACAAGTTCTTATCTGAAGGAATATCTTCTTTTCTGCCAAACCTTCTTTTAATCTTTTAAAATTCAAAATAGCTGGTTTATTAAAAATAGAAATATAGCAAATTGAAATTAAAGTTATTTTAAATTTACGAAATTCTTTTGAAAGGAATCAGCATTGATTCAATAATTTGTTTTTCTCTAACTTAATCAGATTCTTTCATGAATTTTCTACAGAGCTTTTTAAAGCATACCTCTAGCTGTTGTGAGCCCATACACTTTTTGCTTGTATACATTTCTTTTATTCCACGCGAACGTATATTTGATGTCCGGATCAGCTTCGAAAGTCTTCTCAACCAAGAATCCTTCAACAACAATCCTCAAGTGAACCAGTCTTAGAGTTTCCGGTATGGTGGAGGGTGTCAACTGGAGATGAATGGTGGAGAGATAACCTTGAGCATGGCTGCTGTGATATACAAGGTGAAGATCCGATCCTGGGATTGAGAAGCTTTCTTGAAGAACCTGGATAATAACGAATCAGAATATTAGTTTCAGTTCTCCTGAAAATGGAAGAAAACGATAAAATGTTCATTGTATATAGATTATACCTTAGGGCAAAAAATAATAGATTATATCCTGGAATGGAATGAGGTGGAATGCTATATCGTGGAATTGAATACTATGGATTATATCTCGGAATGGATTACTATGGATTATATCTTGATATTATGGATTATATCTTGGAATATAATAAATAGGGCTACATGTTGAAATAGAATACTCTGGATTATATTTTAGAATAAGATGCCTAGGAATACATGTTGGAAGGGAATACTGTGAATTATATCCTAGAACAGAACACTACGGATTATATCTTGGAGAGCAATATTATGGATTAGATTTTGGAATACTCTACTTTGGATACAGTGGTAAAGAGCTTTAAAGGAATATTATCTTTTAATGACGCCAAATGATAGTTTTTTTAAGATTACCGAATTGTATAAAGAATAGAAAAAAAGTGTAAATTAAAAACAGTAGAGAATACTCTTGTATAGTACGAGGGTCAATCCATAAGTCCCTATGAATTCCAAGAGATGCTGCTAGAAGCATCGAAAATGGTTTATTTTTAGTAAGCATCATGGCTCACTAGACATATGTTTAAGTCTCAGTTACTCGTATTCGTGATCATGACGCTTTTGCACCTCAAAAATTCTTCGTCATAACTTTTTAGGCTGTTGAGACCATCTTCGCTATTTTTGGAAAAAATCCAATGGAAGCAACGCAATTTTTTGATTGTTGCTTGATTTCCGGAACAAAATGATAAATCCATTCATCATCGACGTCGACAACTTGACGAGGCAGCAACCAAATTTGGATTTGGCTGCAAATGACAACCATATAAAAACTAATTTATGAATTAATGTCAAATTTGTTTCGACTCCGTTTGACAGATAGCTGCACCCATTTGTTGTAACTATTTAACTTAATGATGCTACCTGTTTTCAAATATAAGCACTTTTTGAATCACCCTTGTATATATGTTACCTAAAATGAAGTGATATTTCTGTGTCTAAGTGCCTGAAAGTATCATACAGTCTGTTTTCTATGTTTGATTTAACATAAATTTTATTTCTTTTCTAACATCGTTATATGTGACCTTCGTTTCAACTCTATTTAGGAAATGAGGCAAATCACACTACTTGCATTTTTTTAAGACTTAAGACCCAAACACACTTACATAAAACTAATCGTCAAGGTAAATAGTTAAAATTTTGGTTCCGCTTATCAATTTAATTACAATTATGCTCATAAGGATTATTTTCCCATACATGCAATGATTACAGAGATAAATCTCTTGCATGTTTACAAAGGAAAGTTTTTTTTGAAGCTTTTTTTTTCTATATCAATTATCTTTGAAATACGTGTATCCCTCCAATGAGAATTTCCTTAATTTTGTAATTTTCTTTTTTGAAACTGAAAACAGAGATTAAGTTAGTTTATTGAGTATAAAAATATTTTACTACAGAAAATTTCTTGATACTTCATTTGTAGAATTCATCTTATTTACAATTAGCAAGAATATTCGTCATTAAATGTGTAGCTAGAATAGGATCGGATATAAGATCTATGTAAAGCATTTAGAGTAAGGAAATAAGAAAAGAAATTAACTTCAAATGTTACAGTTTCATTTTTAGTGTCCAGTTGCTAATGTTAAAAAGAACAACAAATAATCTTCAGCCATGCATTTGTACTGTAATACTATTTTTATTTATTTTAGAAGGTAAATTAATATTCTTCCCCGTTTACTGAAATTTGCATGACTCAAAACTTTTAGTTTCTAGAGATTTCAAGCTGTGAGTCCCTCTTGATATCTTAGATAAGCGGTTGCTTAGCAACGGTCTTATAAGTGATAAGGTAGGGCATCACGAACTGACAAGCACAAACTCATTTTGAGCTCCTGGTACAGTAATAAATCTTTATGTACTAGAAAACGAAAGGTAAGAGTTTTTTTTCTTGTATACTAGAAATATGACGTTTAAAATTGCTATTCGATTTTTTTTCGAGGAGAAGACATTTTTATCGAAATCTACGATTTTTCTAAAAAAAATATTAACTGGATATATGTTAGTACTTGTATTCATTTATATTAACGAGACATAATAATTAAATTTCTGAATCTAATATTTGAAAGATATCATTATTCTGAAACATAACATCATTTTTAAAAATCTTTAGTGGTGATTGATAATTATGCTGCGCTTAAAAATATTTATTACATCTGATCAGTTACTGAGAAATTAATAAATGTCTTTTTTAAAATTAACATTTAATTGTTTCAGTCGAATTTTCTCGTTTTTTTTTTTTACAGTAAGTGGTGTCCCTGTTTTCAGTGGTATAAGAGAAAATTTTGAAGTTTTCAAGTAATTCCTTTTTTTAAGATTGTTAACATTTGAATGGTGAGTGCCTCGATTCAGAAAGAAAAAAAACATTTTTAGAAGGGTTGTAAAGAAATATATGTATTTAAACGAGCATTCAATTTAAAGCCTCTAATTTTTTTTTCCAGCTTTTAACCAAAATCATTAATATATATATATATATATATATATATGTATATAAGCAAGTTTTCCTGAAGAAGTTTTGTTCGCTTCCTACATGGGTTAAGACAATGTTAAAACATTTCAAGACCAAAGAATTATCTTTCCCTAATCATTTATTCGGATTGAGTAGAGATAGAACTAGGATTCAAATATTATGTACATGAGCTTGTATGCCATGTATCATTCATCACTTGGTCTATGGCTTCCTCACAGTTGAATTAGAACAGTCCGGATGATCAGAAACTCAATTAGCAGACAAATCTGCATCTGACGAGCTCCCTGAAATGTTGCCACGTAATCGTAATGATACGTTTCGTATTGTTTTCTGAGCTTGTTCTCGTCCGTTTCCCTTGAATAGTCACTAACATTTCCATAATGGTATCCAAACAATACATTTCTGGCATCTTTTTTAATACTTTTGTACCTAATTTATATATTGTTTGGGAACTAGGAATAATTTGTGTGACAATATGACTGCTATTCAGTTCTGATTTATTCTGCCCGACTTATTATGCTGTATTGAAAAAAAAAGACTTACTCAGATTCTGATGAAATAGTTTTATTAATAAAGTCACGGCCAGATGAACATGATGTTTCGCTTTTTAAGTAATCAGTTAAATTATTTTAAATGCATGCACGGGATCCTTTTAACATCTTAGTGAATAATTATTACAAGTAAATTTAATAAAAATACTTTCATGGAATTTTACAATTATGCTAAATACATTGTATTATTTAACAACCGTATTCCACTCTTCTCATTAAAATAAACAACTAGTAATTGTCACCATAAATATTTGATCTCAAGGTTAAGAATACTATTCTTTTTTCAGTTGAATAATAACAAATCTTTTTCAAAAATAATATTTTATGTATATGAGTTCGAACCGTAAATATGTTTTCATTCACTCGAAATATTTACAAACTAGAGTTATTTTAAGCTCTTCGATCGTTTTTTATGTTTTATGCGAACTGTTTGGAAAAAATACGATTTAAGAAGTACGAGAAACATGACCCTTATCCCTCTTTTCAACTCCGGAATTTACACACATTTTCCGAAGTTATTCAAACATTACCTTTGATGCATTTTGAATAACTGAAGCATGCAAGTTTTAGTTAGGCCAAGCACAGTTTAAAAACAAGATAATTTTAAAACGCTTCAATCGTTTTCTATGTTTGTCGAATACTCTGAAAAACAGTTGTCAAAAAGAGCAGTTAGGGAAAAACGACAGCCATACAGTGGCACTCGTTTTAATAGGGAAAATGTTCTCTTTTTACTATGCTTAAAAAAAGCACTTTAAAAAGTGCTCCTTACCTGAGTTTCCGCCATAATAGCACTGTTCTCCGTGCATGCTCCTTGGGACCCCGATCTCCATGTTTGGTAGACAATTGGCTTCATCACGTCGTAGTCATGCTCCAGACAAGGAGGTTGCTGTTGCAACAAGTCCTCCTGTACTTCGGTTTCCACCGTTGCTGACATGACTACGGGTCCCATGACCATAACTGTATTCCACGGAACCATAACCGTACGCTTGATGGGGTGGAATGGATTTCTTTGGAACTGCAATGTCACTGCTCCACCGCCATTCACTAGGATGTCAAACCTAGACAGGTGGAACAGTTGCTTCAGATCTAAGAATTCTATAAATACGACTGAAATATCATATATTCGGGGGAAAAAATCTTTTATGCGGCAGTCCCCAACCTTTTTAACAACAGGGATGGGTTGTGGGAAAGACAACTTTGTACGAATAGAGGGCATCTTTTTATTCTTACATTTATAGGAAGTATTCTTATTAGTTTGGAATATAAATAATGAAATAATTATTCAACTCATCTCCTAATATTGTTCATGCAGTTATGTGAGTAGTATTATGATTCTATACCTAAACACCTTCTTTGCCTAGAGTTTAAATATTTGTTTCTTTTTACGTTTCACCGTGAAGAAAGTAATACTATTTGCTTTTAATATTTCTTACAGGGATTTAAAGCACTTCTATCATCTCTAGAATAAATCTCAGATACTATGGGTTGGAAACAAGTTGCATCTCTTTTTCATAAAAAGGTTCATAACATATTCTTTTGAAAATTTCCTCTTTAAATCTTAAGTAAAGGTTAAATTAATTACTAATTATTAACTATAAACTTTACTGTACTCTAAATTAAATGTTTTAACTATTATGATACTATTAAATCAAAATAAAAACAGAAAAGTGCATTTATACTAAGTTAATGTAATTTATTATAATATATAAATTTAAATTTTGTACTTAAATAATGAATAATTATATATGTGGAAATAATAATAAAACATTAATAGTTATTAATTAATTAGATACATGCAAAATTAATTTCTAAATTATTACTTTGGTGGACTGAATTTTAACAATCTACAAACTAGTTCAAATCTACCGCTTAAAGTTTAGTAGTAATGGCACTGAATTCTTTTAAGGTTCCTAACAATAAAGTCTAAGATTATTTTAATGCAAAACATAAGCCTAAAAATAATTCCTAATTTGAACAAATCATTTCCCTGACAGATGAAATTTATAATTATTAAGCAGTCAAACGAGTCCTATTATTTAACAAGACGTATTTTATGATACGAAGAATCACTTAAGATATTTATAAGTAAACTGTTCTTCAATGTTACTCCATTTATGAAGTTTAGACTCTCAGAGAAATTTATTTCTTTAATGGGAAGTAATTTGAAGCATTAGAAAAAGGACAGTTCCAATTGTTTCGCTCTTTAATGGCTATTATTTTTCAGAATCAAATAATGGAGCTATTTCTTCCTATAATATTGATGATCAAGAAGAGTATTCTAGCGATTTATAAAAAAAATACATAACCGCCATTTATGAAACGGTTATTTTTTTTATTTGAAAACACTTTAAAATAAATTGAGCCCAAACATTCACAACAGCTTGAATTTCCACCGAATAAGATTTTCGTATTTGTGTTACAGGGAAAATACTTTAGTTTTAAAACTTTTATAAAACAACAAAAAAGACCCATAAAACTTTGGAAAATGACTGTTTTCTTTTGAACAAATCGTGATTTAAAACGGATACTCAGCAATTGGGAATCTTTTTTTTATATTTCATACAGGGAAAAAAATGCTTAAATTCGTTTATCTTTTAAATAACGCCTTCATGCAGCAATTAAGATTATTTTTTCAATAGAATCAGAATTTGAAACAAATTACTCTATATGTTCAAAAAAATCTAAAATTAGTTTACTTACGAGGAATTCTTAGGTTTATCATTTTAATTGTGCACTTAAATTTCTGTTTAAATATTAATAACTTTCAAAAGACATTTATTGAATTTTTTATTATCAAATTGCTTTGGAACCTTGCTACCTGTGGAACAGTTTTAGTATTAATGATTTCATACACAAATTTTTATAAATTTGACTGCTCATAATAATGTCATTCCGATTTTCTTTGATAGGAAATATGCAGAAAAACTTTAATAATTCTTCTCTTTCATCTCTCTCTGTATATATACATATGAGTATAAAAGTGAAATAGTTAAAATTTTGTTCGCATTTATTTGTAGTAAGAATAAATGTGAAACTATAAAAATAAGTGTCCTGTTCCAAAAGAAAATGAACAACTATAAAAATAGGAATTACAAATTAACAATAAAACATTTGCATATACAAGGCCCTCTTCCTATGATGTAATTACTGTGATTTCTCACAAGTTGACAAAATTGAAATTTGGCGTAAAAAGTATGAAAGAATGAAATTTTCGGAAAAATCTAAGCGCAATCAATGCAAACTATCTGTTATACATAATATAGTGTTGCAACGTGACGCATTTACAGTAAGGAAGCGAACAGGGAGACCGGTGAAGACATCTCGAAGGCTAAAGAGTCAACTTTTGCCAGCTGCTTCCAATAAAAACATGTCGGTCCATCAAAATGACAATAAATTAACTGTCCAATATTCATATCTGTAGTTTATCGTGGTTTTCATTAAATAAATTTAATGTTTATCATAGAAATGCGCGAAGCACATCATTGAGAGGCGCGACTAATTTGGGCGAAGAAATACATGCATCGGAAAGATGGTTAACTCTTCTCATCAGAGATGAAAAATTAAATATGGATTGCGTAGATGATTATGCCTATAAATGTCCCGACCTCCAACGAAATCTTCGCATTTTCTTAGCCAGCATCAAGGAAGTGGTTCTGTCATGCATGATCTGCTTCAACGGCACAACTGATAAATGTTTCCTACAAGGTCGTTAAGAAGATTACGAGGAAAAATTTTAGATTAATTTTCTCCCTCTTAGAAAAGCTTTGGGAGATGGTAACTGGATATTTCAGCAGGATAAAGCTTCAATCCATACCTCTATATCAGTTGAAACTTGGTGAATACAGAAAAATTTTACAATTATGAATTTTCCAGCTATTTGTCCATATCTTAAGCGGGAGAAAAAATCTTTTTATTTTTTTTTGGGGGGGAGGAGGATTAGTACGAGTCATGCAAGCCTATGAACGCCAATTTCCAATCCTGTCGTACTTAAAACCACAAATGGACCAAAGTTCTCCTTAAGCCCTGATTTGCTGCAATCCTTAGTTAAAGCAAGCCTGATAGGATATTCAAATTAATTAGAAACAATGGTTTCAGAATCTTAGCTGTAACGGATGAAATTCTACTTGTCTATGTAATTTTTGGAACAATGTATTTTTTATTTTATTTTTTCCCATAAAAAATTGTGAATATTATATGATATATCAGTAATTTAATAAGTTGTTATTGTGGTTTTCTTTGTTCATTTTCTTTCTTCTGTTCATTAATTCTTTTAATTAAGCTATTATTTCGAAAAAATTAACTATCCATATATTTGTAAGACGCCATATATATAAATGACACTGTTATTCGTTTAGTTCATAAAATTTCATTTTATGCACTAATTACTGTTTTTTCGAGTTTTTTTTTCATATTCAATGATTATTAAATCAAAGCAAAAAAAAAAAATCTTTCATCGCTTTAGATAACATCTTTCTAAAGAATAAACAACGCAACATGAAAAGGCCGAATAGGAAAACAAGATAAGTTATTAAAATGAGTCGCCCCAACTGATTTGTTAGAGTTAAAAAACCATTAGGGTAATATCACATAAATGTTTGATCAAAAGTTACCGCTATTTAGTTGTTCCAAAATTACTAACATAAAGCACTAAAAGTGAAGTTTAATGAAAAAGTCTAATTAATAATACTTATGTAGGCAGGAAGTCCCAAAGAGATAAGCTGTGCTGTTACCACGTTGCTGGATAATGAATATTTAGTAGATGTGTTATTTCTGGACGTAGTTAGTAAAAAAGCGGGCAGAATAGCAATGAAGTAGAAAGCTAAATTTATTTCAAAAGGTTGGTTCAAGATAGAAACACAACATTGGATATAAACTACAGTTTATCCAACTGAAGCTACCCCAGATTCTAAATTTAAGTGGCAGAAAACTAGGTATTTGCATTTGAAATGCATCTATTAGACACATATTTGTTTTTTCCTTCAGGTTTCAATTTAAAAGATTAAAGAATACCAATTTTTGTAAAGTAAATTATTCCAAATAATTACAGATTTTCGTTCTTATGTTGTAATGTGAGTACTTCAAATTCTTCATTAGATTCAAAAAATTTTAAATTAGGTTCAGTCAATAAATATAATGAAATATAATGAACAGAACCCTCCCCCTGAAATCTGGCTGAAAACAGTGTAACAACTTTAATAGTTATAGCTCAATTTCTTAAATGATTTATATTTCAACACTTAATCTGCGGCCGTATTATTACGGAAAGTGAAGAAAAAGAAAAAGTATGATCATAGTAACATTATGTTGCACAGTTTCTATTTTTGTTGAACGATGTTGAACATTATTTTCTTGTCTTTTACCAAGCCATTTTTACAGACATAGCAATTTATACGAACATCAACACGTCATGACTTTTTTAAATGTCTTTTCTGAGCGGTAGAAACATCACATTTTCTTTTCATAATAAATTTTAATGATTCATAGTTTATATATAATATATGTACAGTGTTTTAAAGCTATTATTGCTGGAATCATTGCACATTAAATAAAAAGTAAACAATTTTGTTAAAGGTTTTTAGTTTTTTGCTTCCGTATCGTAGAATTGTTTTGAGATATTGAAAAGTTACATATTTTAGTAAAAATAAATCATCTACAAGAGGTTATTATTATCTACTGGTACAGTATTGTGTTAGTTAATTTTTTTGTGCGAGCGTTTGCATCTAAATAATATCATTAAAAACGTTAAGGCCCAATGGAAACAAGAAGGGATCCTAGTTAAAAGTAAAATGAAATGAAATAATTCTTTATTATTTAAAATTGAAAATAATTTAGCATATATATATATAGCATCTTAAACAAAATTTGTCCATGTATGTAATATAAAAATGACTGGGGTGAATAAATAAGTGATTAATGCTTCTTGAGTTAACATTGTTTTCATAATTAAAGCTTAAGTAGAAATAACATGTTTATTAGTTAGAAAAGTTTTGAAATTTCTATTTATTATGAATGTACCAATAGTCAATTGTTTTTATGAACGAATCTGTTTAATATTTTCAAATAAATTTCATGGACTTCGGATATTTAACAGAAAATGCAATCAAGAATCAAAAAATAAATATGAGAAGTTAAATATGAGAGATACTGAATTCTTAAGAGAAAACTTTAATTGCAAATTTTAACATCTAAGAATATTCTCAAAATGTACAACATCAACAATTAAATATCTTTATGCAAAGGAAATATAAGTAAATCAAGAATTTTATAAATGAATTTGTAGCTGAACACTCGCATACTATGGTTTCTTTAAGGGATACCCCATTTTTGTAATTGCTTGAATTACTATGTATAATATCTGGCTACTGTTGACGATGAGTTACAGTGCTTGGCGCAGTTCTCTTGCACAAGAAAAAGTTTGCCTTCTGAAGGATATGTGCTGTTCTTCCCGAGAGAAGGGGCTCGGTGGAAAAGATTTGATCTTAGTGCACCGCGCTTTGTTTGAAAACTTTCCCGTGAGAAGTTTTTGCTTAAAAATATCTCCGATCTTTGTCTAGCTTGAAAGCTTTGTTTCAATGCTGCGCGTAAATGTATGTATATATATATATATAGCAGATGAAAGCGAGCATTCATCGTTTACTGTACCCATGTATTAAAAGATGGAATCTGAAAATGAATAATATTTCATGCAGAAGACAAGACGCTATTTTAGCATTTCTATGAATTAGACGCATGAGACTTCCACATAGACACATCTTTCAGGACGATAATTTCCCAAGTATTATACCATTGTGTTTGTCCACCGACCACGACACATAACAGGTCAATTGAAAAGTCCCTGACCTGACACATAGATGGCGCTACTAGAATTAAATCCATATGTCTTTTAGTTAGTCCTAACCCTCAAAAGATGCGTGTTTAAATTTGACAGCTGTCGGATCATTAGTTTGTGAATTATAGCATTTTGAGTGAAGCAACTTTTGTTATTGTGAAAAAAATGGATAAAAAGGAATTTCGCGTGTTGATACAATATTGTTTTTTGAAGGGGAAAAATCCAGTTGAAGCAAACACTTGGCTTGATGCCGAGTTTCCGGACACTGCCCCAGGAAAATCAACCATCAAGGATTGATTTGCTAAGTTTAGACGTGGTGAAATGAGCACCGAAGACGGTGGACGCCCAAAAGAGATTGTTACCGACGAAAACATTAAAAAAATCCACAAAAGGATTTTGAATGACCGTAAATTGAAATTGAATGAAATAGCAGACACTCTAAAGATATCAACTGAACGCGTACATCATATCATTCACGAATATTTGGGTATGAGAAAGCTCTGTGCAAAGTGGGTGTCGCGCGAGCTCACTTTTGACCAAAAACAACGACGAGTTGATGATTCGGAGCAGTATTTGAAGATGCTCAAGCGTAATAAACCCGAATTTTTGCGTCGATATGTGACAATGGATGAAACATGGCTCCATCATTTCACTCCGAAGTCCAATCGAGAGTCATCCGAGTGGACTGCACACGATGAACCCGCTCCAAAGCTTGGGAAAACGTGACAGTCGGCTGGCCAGGTTATGGCATCTGTGTTTCGGGATGCGCATGGAATAATTTTCATTGACTACCTTGAAAAAGGAAGGACCATCAACAGCGGTTATTACATAGCGTTATTGGACCGTTTGAAGGACGAAATCGCTGAAAAAATGCCGCATTTGAAGAAAAAGAAAGTGCCGCTTCACCAAGACAATGCACCGTGTCACAAGTCAGTGAAAACGATGGCAAAAATCCATGAATTGGGCTTCGAATTGCTTCCTCATCCACCGTATTCTCCAGATCTGGCCCCCAGCGACTATTTCCTGCTCTCAGATCTCAAAAGAATGGTCGCTGATAAGAAATTTTCGGCGAATGAAGAGGTGATCGCTGAAACTGAGGCCTATTTTGAAGCAAATGACAAATCGTACTACAAAAATGGTATCGAAAAGTTGGAGGGTCGCTATAATCAGTGTATCACCCTTGAAGGGAACTATGTTGCATAAAAAAAACTAATTTTGCCAAAAAAATGTGTTTTACTATGGTAGGCCGGGGACTTTTCAATTGACCGGTTATCTTGACAGAATGTTCTGCTTTCAGAGCATTCGCGACAGAATGTTCTGCCTTTTAAATCATGCACATAGTCCTCAATTGATTTGGTTGGGGAAAATCATCTACCAAATATATTTGATTTCTTGCATGATATTTTTTTTTTCTTAATATATAATTAAAAAAAGAAAGAAACTGATTTTGAATTTATATATTTTCTATTTATGAATTCATGAATTTATATATTTGAGATAGACTTTTAAGCCGTTTTACTTGATAAAATTTCAATATCTTCATCCTATGTTAGACTTAATATACAGGCTTATTCAAAAGGATTCTTCCGATTTCAAAACTCCATATTTTCAAAAATAAACTACACAGAAAGATAACTAATACATGATTGTAAAGGGAAAATATGGAAGTTTGTTTTACAAATGTCCGATATTACTTCCTTTAGTTACACATATAATGTCAATTTGATTTGCAAATTCTTTCTTAACACATTACAAAGAGTCGGTGGTAAGTGATTGTAAGTTCAAATAAGTAGTAAGTTCAAATAAGTGGTAAGTTCAAATAAGTTTGTGAGTAATGGTGGATTGATTTGGTTTTGTTAACATCGCACTAGGAGCAACAAGAGGGCTATCCTCATAATTTTGAAACTCGGTCAAGTGAAGAGGTCTACATCTGAGCTGTTATCAACCGCTCCTAACTTCCCCACCACGCCATTGGAGGAGTTTAAGCCCCAACAGATTTAACGTGCACCATCCCGGTTACACTGAGGGTCTTAAGTGGCATCAAGGCTCAAACCAGAGACTCGACGGAAACTGCCGACAGCGATTCCGCGTCCATAACCACTAGGCTACCGCGGAGGTATAATGGAGGAGCATACACTTTATTACTAACTCCCAAGGGAAGAAATAGCATGGGCTATAATGTGATTAGACATAGGAATCGCATATCAGGGGACTTAGGTAGCTAACTGTGTAACATCTAGTCATCTGGTCCACTGTGATCAATTCCACGGCGAGGTAGCTCCATGAAACTTCTAAAACAGCTTTCGTGAAATAGCTTTACGAAGAGCACACAAGGTCCACCTGTTGTTCACGATATATGACTTCAGCAGTTTTCCTTTCTTTTCATTTATTACTTATCATTTTGTGTCGTTTAATTTTGAAAGTATTGAATTTTGAAATCGAATGAGTCATTTTGAATAGCTGTATATCCCAAGAGAGCTCAGTGCCATAAATTTCAACCAACCTATATTAATCGATACTATGTAAGAGACCGCTTCAAAATCACTTTCTACTACACTGTATCATATAGTTGTTAGTTATTAACCATGAAAAATCGCCTCAACGTTTTATTTGCGGGGAATAATTTAAAAGCAAAAATGGATATGAGTGCGTTTTTCTTTTATTGCTAAAACGGAATATCTTTAATGTATAAATAGTTTTATCACGTATGATATGTTGCTTTTCATATTCAGAGTGATTTCAATCAGAAATATGAAAAAATGAACTCCTTATTTTTATTTTCATTTGAAAATATCAAAAGGATGAAATAAATTTTTTTTTTGTTGATTTTCTATTTGATACCGTCGTTCCTTATAAATATGTTTAAATTTAAATGAACACGAGTATTCTGCTTTTATTAACTTCTTTTCTAAAAACTCCAGCTAATTGGCCTAACATTTCATATTATGAGAGTCAAATTATATTTATATATATGTATCAGTCATCATATGAAATCACGTGCAAACTTCTGAGTTATTTAAGTTTATTACTAAGCCATGAGAAAAAGTTTGGCTTTTCTTGTTGTATTTTGTATTCAATTTTTATTCGTAAATTAGAATTATGATAACCAGAATCGCATCATTAGAATTACCTTTGACAGCTTAGTAAAAACAGCAATCATTAATTAAAATAATTTTACGGGAACTACTTGTAATTTATTTGTAACTGATTTGTATAGTTGTATCTTGAGTTGCATACATAATTAATGCAATCATTGCAAGTTAAGTTGATGGATACTTGAACCTTAAAAAAAATGTGTGTGCACAAAGCATTTTCCTATTCTTTTCCATTTATAATCAATTTATACATGTTTTATAGTAAGACGTCAGTATAATTGTTCATTATTTTTGAATATTGTGGTAAAGTATTGAGTTAACTGATTATAATATTTTATGATATCTTAAGTATCTTTAAGAAATATAAGCAAAATTATATATATAACCATACCATTCAAAACAGAATTGAGTGAGAGAGTTCTTTTCTTTCGTTGAAATGTTTTTTTTGTCATTAACTATGGAAAAGATAATAATGATCTAAAGATCATGAAGATGTTTATTCATTTCTCTTTATTTTGTAAACTTCATACAAAATTAATTTCTGCGAGTTAATTTTCAATAACTGTGTTTCTTTATGTGGGAAACACTTAAAAACTTTTATGCTGTTAAACTTGGGATGGCATCAAAATAATCCTAAATTTACCACTGTCTGGTTTGCTTTAAGCGGAAGAAAGGCCAATAATCACTTAAAACAATAATGATAAAGCTCTTAATTTGATCGAATAATAAAACAACTCCTTCACTGTTTAACCATTTCAAGTCATAAATCATAAATGATTTATAGACGGGCTGTACTCATATAATACCATTTTACGATCGGTAAAAATTGTAATTCATTTTCAGGTTCCGAGCATTTAAAATTTCAGTGCACTCACAGATAGGGAACAAAGAAATATTTTATAGAAAGCCTTAAGAAAATGAACAAAAATGCCATGGAGATATTTTGAATTAGGTTTCATAACAGAAGAGTATATATTCAGTATAAAGGCAACAATTTCGAGAACATGACATTGCTTTCAAGAGACATAACTACTTTTACGATTTCTTGAGCAAAAGTATAGTATTATTTACCTTGTTATGGTGGGCAATAAAATTACAAATGTTGCGTGAGGAAAGTCACTGTAGGTAAGTGCAAATGTGTGGCTCAGTAAGTTTATAAATCAAATAAATCTAAATTACTTTACAGGTAGTTTCTTTGTAAATAATATAAAGCTAAATTAGAGCCAGTAAACTTTCAAATTTGCGTTAATGTTAAAAAATATCAAAGTAATAAATGATACGAATAATTAAATTTTATAATGTGCCCAAATTGAGGCTTTCTTTGATAATGGAAAAGGTTTCAGTTCTTAAATAAACATTTCTCTCTGTTCTCTGCAATTTGAGTTTGACTAAAACTAATTTTTTGATAACTCAGTAGAAAATTCATTAAATACCTCTATCGGGATGAAAATTTCCTCCGTTAAAATGAGTATTTATGGACACTAATTTTTTTTTTTTTTTAAAATCAGTAATGACAAAATTTCCAGAAATTTAAGTGCATACTATTTTAAATATTTTCCTTATTAAAATATGAAAAATTTATCCTAAATAGTATGTGAATGATATATAAAAGCGTGAAATCTAGGGAATTTCAGTGTTTGTCTCTATATACATTTTTTGGATGTAACTGTTTTTTTTTTACTTGTTTCTGATTGTTTAAATGTTAATAACCATTCTTAATTTTAATAGGATATACCTCACATTAGTTAGAAATTCTTTTTCCTTTTCAAAATGAATAATTTGATAATATAAAGCTAAAATACATTAAACAAGTTTTGAAAAAAATTTATGAAATATCTGGGTCATTTTTTGATTGAAAAAAGATATGAAATGTTATTTTTCTGGTCCTTTTTAAAAACCAATTTCGGAAAACATGTAAAATCCATTGCCTTTTATAATATGATTTAATCAATAACTAAAGTAACATAGCTCTAAAAAGACACCCCCTACAATAACATTAGAAACGAGTGTAAATATTATTTATTTAAAAGATTTTGAAAATTTAAAAGCACTTCATTCCTACGAAGAACCGAGAAAGAATGGTCAAATATCAGAGGTCAAAAAACCATTCATTCTAAGAAAATAGAAGAAATTTAGAATAAACAATTCAGAATATTGGTGCAAAGAAATATTAATCTTTGAATTAAAGTAACTAGAAGTGCACGAAAGGAGTTGAACTAGTGAATGAAATTTGATAACTGATATGAAATTTGATGGTAGTTATACATAATAATAGGTTGCACATTGTATTAATTTTAGTTTTGTCTTGAAAAGTAACTGAGGGCAAACTGAATACACTTAATAAACCGTAGTATGTGGATGCATAATTATTTCATTAAAGAGTATGTTTGTGGATGAAAAATTTGTATACAATTCTCTCTGACTCAAACGTTATGTAACTAACATTTATTGCGTTTTACCGTATTATCTATAGTTTTATTAATACTCAAGTAACACAGAAGTGTCGGGTTTAGATTATGACGAAAAATACATTCCTACAGCTTCTTAATGACTTGAAAGATTTCTATAATAAAGGTATTGAAAGGATATACTGTCTTGTATTAATTCTATCTAAAACTTGCATTTGTTTAATATTATAAAGAAAAAAAAAACACGAAAAATATGTAGCATCGATAATAAGTACAGAAGAAAGTTGAATTCCTTTGAGAAAAAGAAAATTCGTTCTTTAATGTACAGGACTTTCAAAAATAAGCATGCTAACATAAAAGGGCAAACCAAAGAACTTCAAATGACGCCAGAAGGAAAACGACGCAGTGTTGCGGATATGGTGAGCCAGAAAAATACTCAAATGAAATTTTTAAAACTCTTTCTGAGAAAACTTAGGACTAAGCCATCTTTTAATATTGTCCATTTGCATTCGAATGAAGCTTTCTCTACGAACATTTCAATTTTGAATAACAAAATAGTTTGAATGGTATAGTTTCTGGATAAATATTTCTATTGTTGGTGAAATGAGGCACCATAAGCCTTGAATTAGATGAACGCAATATTTGGGCAACAAAGAGAGAGAGAGAGAGAGAGAGAGAGAGAGAGAGAGAGTAAAAATCAAATATCTTTCGCAAATTTTATTTTATTCAATTTATCTTATTAAATTTTCTTCATTTTAAATGCGATCAGGTATTATAAAAACAAGTCTGTCATGGTTATAACTGATAATAAGCAGAAATGAACGTTTTAATTGCAAAAATAGACAGAGAGTTGAATGAATAATGAATCTATTTTTCGACTTGTATTATAATTTAATTTATTTTAAAAATTCGAGATTCATTTTGATATTTTTTTCTCCAATTTATTTCATAGTTGAAAGCATCGACTCGCTAAGATTGGTAAGAAAATCAAAATTGATTTTTACCAGAAATTATTAATAAGTTACTAAGTAAATAAAACTATTTTTAATATATGCGGAATTTTTTTCGCTTGGGGAAGAGGTGGGTCTGAAAAAACTTAGTAATAAGCTGTAAGAATTACGGATAAAGATATAAAATGCAGTCAGATATAAAAAGTAAAATTAGGTTTTCTTTACTTCATATTTTTGTGGAGAATCATTTTATATGAATATATATTGATGTGGATGGTTTGTATAAATCCTCTAACGAATATCAATGTTGAAACTATTTTCAAAAAAATGATGTTGTTTAATAATTCTTTCTCCGAAATTTGAGGTACAAAAAGGATAAAGAGAAATGAAGGCAATGTTAGAAATATATTGTACAAATTTTAGATATTCTTGAAAATATAACCAGATGAAAATGCAACATAAAACAAAAAGATAATGGGGAAAAAAGGATATTCTAAAATGGAAAGAAAATGATTGAAACATAAATTAATGGAAACGAATCAAAGAAAATGGTAAGAATCTGCTAGATTTTAGTTAAAAAATTATTCAAACCTTCTCATGAATGATTACTAGAGCTTCCATTATTTGAAAAGAAAAAAAGAAGAAGAAAAGGAAAGAAACGTATGATTTAAATCCGTGCAATATTTTTAAATATTTTAGTTACGATACGTTATTTTTCAGAAAGCTAATAATAATTATATTAAAATAAAAGGGATAAATAATTTTATAGAAGTTTGTAATTAACAAAACAAAATAACTATAACTATATACGTTTCCCTTTCTTCCAGGAATGGGTACTTTTAAAAAATGAAATCACTGAGAAAGTAATATAGTCTAAATGAGATATTACATAGTTGTTCAGAAAGAACAGCAAATTATAACACATAAAATTTATTTTCATAACAACACCTATTTACAAAAGCTTTCTAAAGAATTTTTTTTCTTCTCCATTAATTTGATTTCTTTTCCTGTAGTTAACCTTGCGAAATAAGATAAGTGCGTTTCAGAAGACTACAGTTGCATAAATGTAATCAGTTATTTTGACCTTTTGTAGACTGCGTGTGTTAAGATTTTTGTTCTGATTAAACTTCGTAGTTTACACTTGAAATGGCTCCAGTTGATCTCAGAGATCTTGGTTAGAGATAACTTATAATAAAGATAGTAGTAAAACTTTTTCTCGATTTTAACCAGGTTATCCAGTATACTTAGTTTTTAGTTTTTGCGCAGAAGCAAATTTCATTATTTTTATGGTAAAATAAAGTCTTAAAGATAAATCGTCATGGACCATACACGGTTTAGAAATGAGAAAAAAATATTATTAGTGGCTGCTCTAGTTTTGCCTTCTTTGTAGGGTTTTTATTGAGTTGATCATCTCTCGGGGTTTTTTTAATACCAAAACAGAATTTGCAAAAAAGAGGTTCTTTTATCTTGTATGTAAAAATTTAAGAATAAATGGAGACTTACATAAATGCTTCTTTTTCACATTTTACTTTTATTTGATAATTTTGTCCAGATGCTTTCAGCTGGGATACTTGACAGAAAGCAACTAGAGCCGCGCTGTACGTTGGCATATAAAAGGAATAATTTCTTTCAATGCATTTAGAATTACCATTGCAAAGTCGTTATTCATCATATTATAAAAAATGCAAGCGTTAAGTGAGAAAAATGCTATCATGCTTTCATTATAGTTGGTTGACAACTTCACAAATTAAGTTGGTGTTTTTTTTTTGTTACCTCAAGGGATATTTAATGGAGTTCCGGAAAGACATGAGGAGTGGCTGTTTCAAATAGTGAGCATTAGTTATGATTTGTGAAAGAGCTGAAAGGGAAATATAAAAAAAATAAAAACTAAAAGGAACAAATTCAAGATCCACCCTTTCAAGCTTAAAAGTTGACTCTAATTAGAACAGTTTTTAGAGATCCGAGTCTGATTCCTAATGGCTTTTGTTCTTAACAAGTTGAAGATAAAATGAAGTTTGCAAGAATAAGGTTTCGTTAAAAAAATAAAATCCTTCCAACAGAACCACAGCTCGTTATAAAAGTTTGAAATAGCGTATTGAATTATCCTGCTATTTCTAGAAAGTTTTATGACTTTAAAAGACAGAAAAAGACAATAAGACTGACATCATTTTTACGAAAAGACTTTCGTATACTTTTTAAAAACTTTTTCTAAAGCACCCTCCATATAATTCTAAAAGTAAGGATCTTTTCAGAGATTATCACTCGCTGCTAAGAGCAATTAAAAATGCTTTCATCCCTATAGGAAGCAATAATTTTTAAATTTTTCGAACAATAAATTCACAGTCAATAAGAATTCTGTAATGGAATAGATAGGATGGCTACATTGTTTGTTGTTTTAAAAAAGCATGCTTAAGTGACTTTAAAAGAGGACAGATATAAATTTAATACAAACAAAAGCATTCATTTCTCGGTTATGATTTTGCTTATTGGGAATGTTTAAATTTATAATTTAAAAATGGATCCACTTTTTAGAAATCATTTTTATTTAGTCTTATTCCATGTTTATTTTAATTTAGTTGAGAAGTAAATAATTAAATTTCTGATACTTTTTATTATTAATTATAGAAATATGTAAATAAAACTTGTTTACAATAAATATTAAGTATATTAACTTTTAAAATAGCAGGCAAATTATTTTTAATTTATTGTGACACATCGGCGTATACTTTATTTTAGCAAAAAGTATTTAATTGCAGTGCTTAGAAAAATTAACACTTTCACTTATGTTATTTCTTACTGCTTTTTTTAGATTTTGTAAGTTGGAGATTACATCTTTATCCAATTTCCTCAAGTTAATAAGCTTATAATAAAATACTCTTGTTTTCTTTACCTTAGTTAATTTATATCACAAGGGATTACATTTAATCCAATTTAGTTGAAAGCATCTCTGCGCTAGCTTGTATTTTTTTTGTTTTATAAACGTTAGCCTTTTAGTACCTTCAGAGAGATAACCAAATACACGCAAGGACACACAAGATTTTTGTAAATTGCTTACCATTTTTGATATAAGGGGTGAAATTTAGATTAAAGTTTCCCGTTTATATTTTCCATGACCTTTATTAAATAACAGCTTTTCACAAAAGTTTTAGAACATTATATGACGAAATACACTCATCATTTCCTGAAATCGACTTATATTCTTTTCATTGTAATTAGAATAAAAAGATGTTATGCCATAAGAATTAAAAGGTTTCTATTTACTATACGTGTATGATGGACACATACATACATACAGTATAATTTTTTTAAATTAAAAACAAATACTCCTGATGCAACTAATTATTGTAATTAGCATAATACTCTAATAAATATCCCTATTTAATAATCAATAGTTATAAAAGACAATATATTATAAATTCATTTTAATTACTATTCTAACAATAATTTTAAGCTATGTATTTGTAATACATTGTAAGACAAAAGTGCCATTACTTGAATCAATAGAAAAGTGATATACTAGCAATTAGGAAATATAGAAAAAAAAATCTTACTTACCACCCATCGCTCCTGGTCAGCGTGAAACCAAACTGAGGGTCAGTGGCAACACTAACTCGTATACCGATAAGTCCGTTGCCTTCTCGACTGACCACTCGCCCTCTGATAACTGAAACACGGCTATAAATATCAGAAAAAACGATTAGCACAAGGAATAAATAACCCATATTTTTAGTGTTTTGTAATCCGTTTTATAATCCTCTATTTTTGTCAGTTTTTAGCGATAAATGTTTTTGTTATCTATATCTTTAGCTAAGTCTTAAAGATTAAATTTTAAACTGCTTGCCTTTGGACTTAAATGAATATTTTATTTACTAATATCAGCTTATTGGATCTTGAACTTTGCATTTAAAGCAAATATTAGAAACATTCCCTTAAATTAATCGATTTAGGAAATTATAATTGCAATTAAATTTTCCCTGCATGCGACTGGCGCTTAATATTTTTGCTGTTAAAATTATTATGAAGATTAGTTTCGATATTTCTGTGGTATTTATTGTAATTGATTTTACAAAAAAAGAAAATTTGAAACCATGTCATGATATTATATAAAATATTTATTTTTAACCGTTTTGCATCTAAATGTATAGAGTACAAAATTCTGTTAAATGATTTCGCTACTTTTTATTTGCTTAGCGATTTCATGATTTATATATTTCTCCACTTAATAAGATAAACTTTATACACTCGAGGTTTCTTTTTCATATTATTCTTCTTAAGTAAGTTACGTACATAAAACATGTATGGACATACATATAACACAGTAAGAACAAATAAACAACAAACGCTTACAACATTTAAGAAAAAAAGCACAAGATAGAAGAGCAAATAAGAGTTAAAGAAAAACTTATAACGTTTAAAGTTTAGGAATACCAAGAAAATTTAAAGGTAAAAAGGTAACAGAAAAGCTTTACGCGAACCAAAATAAAAGCTAAACAAAAACATTTGTGCTTTTTCTGAGATCAGGTCTGGCCTCAGCCCCTTTGCGGCAGCTAATACAAAAATGCATGCACACATTGAATATATACTACAAACATTTAAGGTAAATTCCTGGTTTTCAGTTAAGCTTTACGCGCAGCAGCTAAAATAACACGCAACTCTTTATAAAGATGCGTTTCAGATGCGAGTTAAGCTGATGAAGCTTAATGAATTAAATTAGAATTTTAGCTTGGTTAAATGAATTTCTGTAAACATAGCATAATTTGATCGTGTAAGAATGTTGATATGTGTGAGCATTCCCAAGCGAAGCGTACAAACATAAAGACACAGAACATGAAACATTGAGCTCAGCCAGGCGTGCATAAAATTGTATTTATGTAGACCGTTAAGTGAAATGAATTGTGTTGATAAATGTAACTGTTTCCTTTATTTATGAGCAAAGTATTTTTTTGACTCAGTAATGTTTGAAATATATTATATATGGTAAACTCTTATGTTAGAAAATATTTTAAAGTTCTTACTTTTTCGTTTTAGTCGCATAAGTAAATTTAATTTATTGAATTAGATAAGTAATTACGTAATATATTACTTATATAAATTTAAAATAATTGTGAAAATGTAGAATTATTTTGATAACCCTTTCTTTGTTTATGCAGAACTTAAAAAAAGAATCTTGTGGCATAAATATTGGAGTGGGATTATCATTTTACCAATGAGGACTATAAGAAAACTTGTAAAAAAAAAAAAAAAAGAAACAATGTAATTATCTTGTGAAAACGCACATTTTTATTATGATTTTGTTATACGAACTTCTATTAAGTTAAGGACTATAATTTGACATCCATGATGATAAATATTTAAAGAATAGAGTATATTTAAAATAATATCTTAAATATTATATTAAGTATTGCTATAGATAGCTATGTAGTATTTTTTGCATGAGAAAGTTTTGTGTATTTTTCTTTGCTAGTGTTTTGTTACGGTTTTTTTCCCTCTCAAACTTGAAAAATGTCAGTGTCCGATGAAAGTTTTATCTTCCATAAGATTTTTTTTATCTTTTATTGTCTTTTTTCATTGTTTTTAAAAGACATCAAAATGTTTCTCTAAATTTATCTGAAATAACAATAAATTCAAAACTAAAGAAGCGAATAAATGTACTTTCCAAAACATAGTCTTTGAAGTATTTTTTCGTGTAAGGAATATATACATTTTTCAAAAAAGTTTTAGAAATAACTTGCTGAAAACATGAAATGAAAAACAAAATATATTTTTCCGGCGACATCTTAAGTTATCTACATGAAATAAATTTTCTATAAATTTCAAATTGTATTGTTGTAAAAAAAGAAAAGAAAAGTTTATACTACATTGTATTGAAATTCTAACAATGTTATTAAATCACTTTTTAAGGATAAGAATTCCAGTTTCTTGTTGGATCTATACATCTGATCAACATTTGGAGCTTTAAAAGTATTATGTGAGAAATCTCTTTCAAAGATTATTGAAAATCAAATCTTTAGAGATCGAATTTCATAAGTTTCATATTTGCTGATATCTTATATATAATAGTCACCGTATATTTCCGAGTTAATTTTACAGTTGTAATGTTATTCAGTATCACTGTTTCTTTGTACTATGAAAGGTATGTTAATTTTTTTTATAGAATTGAACTCAAATTAAGATAATTCTTATTTCAGAAATGAGAGCTGTAGAACCAATAATTTTCAATTGATTTTCATACTGACCTCTTATCTTTTTTTAACAGCTTATTAGGAAAATTCTTGTTATTGCTAAAAAGCTTTATTTTTATATTTATTATTGAAGAAAGGAAATTACTCTTATAGTATGTCAAAGACTATAAAAGCAAACAAACTAAATAACTATTATATGAAAATACGTTAGGGCATTAAGATTTGTAAAAAAAAAAACTAATTGTGTAATCATTATTGAATTAACCAGGAATTAATCTTAGTATTTTGAAAAAGCGATTGATAAAATACACATAATTAATAGAACCCGTAAATAGAGTTTAACTATCGTGGTTTGTAACATTATTAGGAGCATCTTCTTTAGGTTTGAGTAATTTTATAAAGGTACGATATGCTTTCTCGGAATTTAACTAGTTTTACGATTGTAAGATATATTGGAAACCTAATTAGTTTTATGATTTTTAAGGATATCTTCTAATATTTTAAAAGCATTTAAATTAAAATAATGAAAGTCCAAGTATATTATTTTTTCCTTCAATTTAATCTTATTCAAAGATTATATTGCTCTTTGATTTGAGGATATAAAAGCCTCACTTGAGATTAAATTTCCTTACTTAGTAGAATTGTTGTACAACGACCATTCACTAACAGAGATACAGCATTCAATCCTAACTGTAATAAATTTCGGTATTTGCTTAGTTTTCTCTTATAGAGATACAAATTGGGACTTTGAACAACAGTCGTTACAGGGACGAAGTCGTTAAATAAAATCGTCATTCTAAAATGAGTCTACTGCAAAAGTTTTCTAAATAATGTCTCTTCCATCAATGATTCATTTAGAGTTCGTTGCAGAGCAGATTAAATTTCAAGTTTATGTTTACCTGATTCCATGAATAGTAGTATAAAAGTTTCTCTGTAATACACGAATACTAAACTCTACGTGAACATAAATTTTTAATGATAATTATTGAAAGAGGAGCTTAAATTTTGATATTTAAGGAACACGCGCGTTTTATGAACGTACAATTTAAAAACCGTTTTTAAATATTTGGGTTATTTTCATACAGAACTTTTGCAGTTCAGCCTAATCGTCAATTTCTGAGTATTTTTACGTCTGGGAATGATAGATTATATTTGGATCCCTAAAGAGAGAGACATTTGCAAATAAGGAGTAAAGTAGTTCAGGAAATAGTGATTAAACTTCGATTTCTTGAAGAAAAATGACTAAATGTGGTTAAATAGGTCACGTGCATTTCGTTAAACTATCAATTTTTCGACACTTGTGATTTATTACTTGAGAAACTCTACTTTAAGCGAACACTTTATAATTAAGCTAATCGATGTTGGGGTGAAAAATGAAATTAAGCAAAAGGAGTTGAAACAAAGTGATTAGATTTGAGCAGAATAAAAAAAAGGAACCATTTAGTTTTTTGTTATTGCTGAATGGATTTTATGACATTAAGTATCTGAGAAAATCACCCTCATAATTTAAGTATTTTTATCTTGAAAATGCCCTTTGGCATTTTTATAATTTTAATTATGGAAATAAAGTTTTCATAATCGTATTTATTATTAAAATGAATATTATATCAATCAGTTACTGTTAAAAGATACTCTCAGATTAAATTAAAATTTATGCTTAAAACTACCGTTATTGTTCTTAAATATATTTTACTATTGATATCTTTTACCCAAGAAAAGTTAGCAAGTTTAGGAATGAAGCTGAAAAACAGGTACATTAATTAAATCATTAGAAATTCCAACTATTCAGAGCCAAATACTTGAAAAATAATGGCTCAGATAACAGGTGTTTTTGTAAATATAATTTAATTCTGAGTGTTCCGGTTTTAAGTGAATATTTCTCTAAAAAATATCAAAAATTAATAATACATCGCATTAAAGTTCTTATTAATACATTGCATCTTATTAATACATCCTATTAACAAATCCTGAACAAAAATAATCCTTTTGTACACTACAAACTATTTGACATTTAACACAAAGATAGTGCTAATAGAAGCATATATTATTCCTATCCACGTTAGAATAATGTATTACCCGAATATTCTCGAGCCTTTCTGTCTCGTAGAGTATGTATAAATGTCTACACAATGCCTGACAAAATGGAGTGCATTAATTGTGAACCTCCACTTGCGACAGAACTGCTTCAGTCGTGGAAGCTGTAGAGAATCAATTAAGCGATAACTGCTTGTTATCTGCTGCAGAATCGACTCAAGTGACCCTTTAGGTAAATCTAGTTGCAATTCAGTGGCTTGAGCTTTCCTGGATCTGCACATTCTCTGATGGAATACTGTTGTACTGAGGAGATAAGTCTTGAGAGGCTTAGGCTGCTTTTTGTGAGAGTATGTTTTCTCTGTGCATTGTGTCTTTTTTAGATTAGATTTGTCTTCATAGAAAATCTCGCCACCAGACAAAGAAAATAATTAAATTACGTTTCAAATGTTTTCCATGAAAGCAGTATTGTTTTGTTGAGAGGCATATTAATGATAATTTGTCAAATATCGGTTCATTTTTTATAGGCTTAAACAGAAAATACACTTATTAATAGTTTACACTGCTATTTTTTCCTTTAGTATTTTTCGTAATAATTTGTATTCTAGCTTTTGAAGAACGGTTTTTATTTAAATTGTCAGAAAAAGTTTCAATAAATTTAGTTTTGCTTCATCGGGTTTGAATCCTTTAAAAACATTTTTATGTTTTTTAGTCAAAATAAGGCACCACGAAGTTCCTTAACATCAAAATAATCAGGTATGTATTTTTCAATATGTCTTTTCGCTCATTTTATAAAATTTAATTTTCAAATTTTAAGAATCAATAATTATTTATATTGTATATTTAATTATTAGGAATTAAATTATTACATGAAGTATATTCATAGTTTATCAGAAATCAATCTCAACCAGAGCAAAGTCCTTTCCAATAAATATTTTTAAAATGATTACCTAATCAAACTCTGCGTTAGTTATCTACAAATACACCTTGATTTAATTTTTAATATTTTTAGAGTTTATATCTCAGTTGTCTACTTTCTAAATTGAATTTTTTAATTAAGTACTTTTAGAGTACTCATTTTAAAAAAAAATTAGTGAAAAGTTATTAGTCTTTGTAATTTGTCCATTTGGAAATTGGATCGGACCAAATTAACGAGCATAATACACGACAATTATTACATAACATTTTGATAAAAGTTTAAGCGATATTCTAATTTTATAGCTAATGAGCACAACAGCCATCCTATTTACAATTCTCTGTAGTAATATTTGATAACTGGTAACAGCTTTGCAAAACTTATTAAGTATACACTATCCTATGAGGCTTATAATAATTAATGGTTCCTTTGAGGGGTGCATTATAATCAACTAGCAGTATCGAACGTGATAGCTACTGGTGGTGAACTTGGGAAACTAATCTTCAAATAGGATTCATTATCAATATTGTTACATAGTTTCAGCTTTGAAACGCGATGTTTGAATTTAAAACGAATGCAAGAGTTCTTCAAAGCTTCATCAAAATGTTACGCCATTAGTTAGCAATGTAACACCAATATTGCCTCATATTAAGCTATTATATTGTCCGTTTAACAAGTTCCGCTCTGCTGCAGCACAAATCAACTGAGTATGCAAATGGTGGTACATCATTTGCATACTCATTTATTCCGTTATTTATATGTTAGGATTCCGTTACTTATATGCATCGATTATTGTGTGAAATTAATTTTAAAGTATTATATTGATTGCGAGTAACTTGAATGTTGTTGTTTAGACAGGTTAGATTTCATCCAATAGACATATAAAAACAATTTTGTTTATGTTACAAATTATGCACTTTAGTTGCATTTCTTAAATTTAATAAAGTTAGAATATTTTAGTGAAATTATATTATGAGAGAGGTATAACAGCAAATAATATCTAAACTTACTTTATTATTTTAATTCTGATCAATAGAAAATAATTTTGTGCTATGATGATTAAGAGGAAGTTATTTGTTCTTATAGTTATGTATTAACCCACACTTATTTGTACTCAACTATAAATTGAGAAAAAAAGTAGATGTAATGCAATTGTATAAAATATATTATAGTTACTGCACTATTTTAAACGGCAATACATATTTTTTAAGAGTAACCGTTTGATGTTAATGATGTTCGAGAAACGATAGTGTCTTGATGTAATCCTACAATATTTAAAAAAAAAAGATTAAAGAGAATAGTTTGCCACAATCGTAATAACTCTGAGTCAGCTAATACTTCCGCTAATTTTGCAATATAAATAGTAGTATTTTGTGATAAACTGGGAAAACATTTATTTTATAGCAAGCCTTCACTTTTCAAATAAGAGTCATTTGATACTGTAATTCCATATTTTTAAATTCACATATTCAGAAGATACTCATCAGAGTTAAGAGGGAAAGTTTGTTTTTATTGCCGAAACATGCTGCTATTGTTAAGAATCATATCTTCTTTTATTAATATACTCTTAGATTAAAAATAGATAGATATTCTTAGAAATTATATTAGATATTATAGATAGTTCTTAGATATTAAATGAATTAAATGCATTGTTATAAAAAAGAAGTTTGTAAATTTATACATACTGTATATTATTCAGGATATGTTTTTGGATTTGAAATAAAAGCATTTTACATCTTTAATTTTTTTAATTACTAAATCCATCCATCGAGAAATAAACCTACTCGTTTATTATGCATCAATTCAAGGGAAGACTGTAAGACAAATTACGTAACACGCTTCTTCCATAATTTGCTTTTTCTCTGTTGTTAGTGCAGTTTAAATTATACACATTTGGATTGCATCTTATAAACCTCCAAACAAAAAGAATTCTACCATATACTTTGAGAAATTTTGAAACGCATTAAATTGCAATTATTGTTGAAATTATCAGAATTTTTTTATAAAATGAAAAGTTTGATTGCCAAGTATCTAAAATCCGATAACTTTGGATTCGATAACCTGAATAAATAGTCTTGAATATATTTAAGATTATTTACTCAGAGTAATATCTAGACTTTGCTTACAACTCCTATTTATTTGATTTAGATAAATTCATAACCAAATGTACTGGAAAACTGATTTTTTACATAAGATTTCTTTTTTCAAAATTACTGAGGGATTTCGAACATTATGAACAACTTATTTCTGACTAAAAGAGACATTTTAAGTTATTTTCTTATTATACTAAAATAGTAAGTACATGAATTTCTAAAGTGTGATAATTTCTAAAACATGATCAAATTAGTAATGTGGGATAAACTTTCTTAAAATATTAGAATAATTTAACTAAATAACGTACTTAATTCAATAGATTTTATAATTATTAGTCCCTAAATTTAGAAATTCATTGCCTCTTTTTTCAAATATTTCTTTTTATATAAATTTTTAGATTAAAATGTAAAATATTTTATATATATATATATATATATATATATATATATATATATATATATATAATATAAAAAAGAATATCTTTGAGAGAGAGAGAAGAGGTATATATATATATATATATATATATATCTTCTCTCTCTCAAAGATATTCTTTTTTATATTATTTCACCATTAATTTAAAATACAATGACGAATTCTTTCTCCTTCTTTTTATTCATTGTAAGCAATTTATACAATTATATATCATTTTCCTTATATTTTAATTTCTACGTTCTGAAAACAAATAATCATTCTCTATGCAACTGCAGTTAAACTACGTCAAATATTTTTGAACGGCAATTAATAAAGTTTATTTTAAACTCGGATTTCATAACAGAAGACTAGGTGCAAAAAATGAAGAACGATTTTCGATGCGCAGTTGTATTTTGTTCAGTTTTCCATCTTTAAGTTTCCAAAATATAATTAATACAAATAAAAGAATAATATAGTTCAGAATATATATGAAGACACAAAATTCGTCTTTTTTATAACATGGAAGTAAAAGAAATGTCTTATAGTAATTTTCTTTGATGAATTATTTCATTCATACTTATAGTTATTCATTGGATACCGTGACATCAAAAACTATTCTTTATAAAGAGTTTCATTTATTCAACATTCAAAATGAAACTCACGCAATCAGTAAAGACCGTAGATTTTAACCGAAGCAATGAATATTCAATAAGTATATTTTATCGATGCTTCTCTTTTTCTTCTACTTCTCCACTTTTTAGATAATTGAAGTAGAAGAAGGAACAGTTTTTACAGTTTCATGATGATTAAATTCAATGAGATCAAACACTGTTCGCTAGGGAGAATTTTTTATATAAAAAAGATGCAACAGGTTTCTGAAATTTAAGTGACGAAATATAAGTTTCTGTTTTAATTAAAGATATATTTTCTTTGTTATTAAGGTGAAGTTAATCATTTACGCAATATTCTATTACTTTCATCCAAAATAGATTGAAATCGAAATAAATTAAAATGCATTACTTAAATTTAAGCATAAATAGTTTCCTTTTGTTCTGAGAATTACTTAAAAACTGTTGCAAGAAACCATTTTGATATATATTAACTAAATTCTGATATATAAAGTTAGCATTTCATGTAATTTAATTTTCCATGACTTGAATCCCAATTACTTTCAAATAAATTAAGTAAAAATAGATTTAAGAATGATCAGTATTAGAGGAATGATTTAACTTTTAACCTTTCACGCATTTGCACGCATATCGTATTGAAGGATATTTATTATTAATAAAGATTTTCATTGGACATACTATCTATTATTAATGCTTCCCAAGTCTTATATTCAAATGTAATAAATTAGGATATTTTAACAGTACGATATCAAGTAAAAATAAAATAAATAATTCAGAAAAGTAAAATATTTTTTTTTTAAATTTTATATTTCAAAATACGTCTTTTTTGAAGCTGTGCCTGAAATTGTTATTCAGAAATGAATTAAAACTTAATTATATAGTTACTAAGACATTTCTAGAATTGTGATAAAAATGAGTGAATGAAATAAGAATAAACAAAAGGTGTAAACACTTTGTCGAAACTTCAAGCAAAGTAATCGATTTGCATTATCACGATGGGTTAGATATTGAATTTTTGGTGAAATATTAACCAAATTACTTTTCATGCGATGTTTTTGGCCCCTTTCAACCTCATAACTGAACTGATTCACCCCAAATCGTTCCATTTTAGGAAATTTCCGGCGTAACTCAGTGAAAACATAATGAAACGTCTTCGTCGAAATCATCTATCACTCTGTCATTGACTGTGAGAAGAAAGTGCTTGTGACAAGAAAAAGCATTTTCAGAGAGAAGCGTGTTTCGTTTGTTTTTTGAACAGCGGAAAAGAATCGGATATTATAAGAAATATAACATATTGCATCAAATAAAATTCGAACTACTTGTTTGAGAGATTCAGTGAATGCTGGATTAGAAAATATATATTCACCTTAAAGGATTTAATCTCACATGTACATATTATTGCTATTTATAAAGCCCTGGTTTAAGATACAAATGATACGTTGATTATTACATCTTACATATCACTTTAAGTTCTTGGAACTAATGATACATCTAATAACTTCCCAGAAGTGAATCCTATTAATAAAAAATGTATTTTTCTGATATCTATTTAAATTCACTTTTTTGGTATAAAATAGTAAATTTTTTCAACTATAGTGTGTTAAAGCTGAAAGGTCAGATATTATTTTTCAAGAATTAGGTAAGGAAAGTTTGATTCTAACTTTATCAGAATTTTTTAAATAACGGCACTATACGATAGTATTTGACAAGAAGAGAGTATTATTAAGTGAATTTCTTTCATTTTTGATCTTATGTAATCGAATATATATATATATATATAATCTTTCAATTCTAAAATAATTATTTTCAATTAGATAATAATACTCATATTTATGATATTCGCATATACTTGTTTTTCTCTCTGCTAAATAAAAAAAAAAGTGAGACCATCTGTATTTCTAAAGTAATAAATACGAAATAATATGTTTTCAAATTACAAACTCTAGGAAGTCGTGTGTTTATTTATCCTTTTAATATAATAGCATGGAACGTTATGGGTGGAATTACATCTACTCTTTAAAAAGTTTGCAGTGTAGAATTGTAGCGAGTTAATACAGCATATTAATATAAATAATTATCTCTTGAAATAGAGAGAGAATTTCTGTTGAACTTTTAATAACAATGCAATTTCTCTTTTTGTGATGCATTAACGCATTTTTAAGACTGATTTTAAGCAGTTAAGTCTAATCTTGAAGAGAAGTTCCACCTTCGGTTCAGTAAATACTCTTTTTCTGTAGAAAATGATACTTTTATAGAATAATACTTAATCTAAAATTACAAACTTAGCACATCGTATTAACATAATAATTCAAATAATGTGAAAGAACAGCTATAACCAGATATATTTGTTATACATAGTTATGATTTTGAAGACCTAATTAATTCTATAGTAAAAGATGATCTGGTAAAGATAATAAATTTTTTTATGAGGAATATAATAATAATGAATTAATTTATTATGATAAATTTACTTATTCAGTTAATATTGTTCTTAAAAAACTACATTAATTACAAAGAAAAAAAAATTAAACAGACTAAGGATGTCCCACAAGGTTGGACTAAGAGAAATAGTTTGGCGAATATCTACTTACATTATTATGAACATAATCATATTGATAGAAATAACTTTATTATTTAGATGATCCACTTGTTTTTGAACTACAATAAACCTTTGGAAGATAAACCTAGCTTATCTTTTTAACCAACATATTTAAATCTAATTCAAACTAATAATAATAAATATGAAATAGGATATTTAGACATACATATGAAATGCTTTTTTCAATATTATGATAACAAGAGAGACAATTTTAAATTTCATATTCATAAAGTACCCTTCTGGATTAGCTGTATACATATTTATATTTTTAGAATTATTAAAAGTAATCATGTTATTAGAAATAATTCAGAAAGGAAAATAAATTTAAAAAAAGTATTAGTTATAAGATGTTTATCATAAGTTGCATTGTGTTGCGAATTATTCAATTAATTTCACTATATAATACATAAAAATAATTAAGATCAATAAAAAATAAAAACTATATATATATTTATTTATGATAACGTTTGTTTTTTCGTATTTTGTGTACTTTTCTAGGGATAGTATTTTCATTTATTACATTTTTTATAACTGTAAAGTTGGTTACATTAATTTTTTAAAAAGTTTTCAATTTTTAATTTAAACTTATCTACCAGAATATGACACTTATATTTAGAACTGTTTCTTTTACTATTTTTATGCGATATTTAGGAATTTTTAGAAGGTTATTTTACTAAACATTTTATTAATGTTTAATTTCATTTTTTTTTGGTATAAGTTTTTAAAATAATATTCAAATTTTGTACGATAAATATATTTTACTAAATTTCATTAGTTTTGTAAAGTCAATCAATAATCAACAGTATTTGGTGGTTAAAAACTTACGAGTACTATTATCGCACCATATTGGAAGGGTTGGGAATATCAAATTGCTTGTTGGGAATTAAAGTTTTACAATTTTTTTGGTTAAAATGTTTTTAAATCTATACAAATGAGTATAGATTATTTTTAATGTTTATATTTATTTGCTATGGTTTAAATGTAATTATTTCCATGGAATATTATTTTTGAAGGTTGAATTTTCGTTTAGTTTTAGAATTTTTGCTTTTTCTTGGTCTATACCTCACAACTTCAGTGATGTAATTAATGAAATTGAGGCGGATGGATTCATGAAACTAATTTAAATACATTTTCGCAAAATAAAGTTTGAGAAAGTATTTAAAATACATTATCTCCTCTTTTTTATTTTTTGAAAATTCTTTTCTCTTGAGATTTTGCTTTGTGTTTCTTATTAAGGCTGTTTCATTTAACTTGGCTGTAATTTTAGGTTATTGGTTTTATTTTTGTTTTGAATAAAAATTATCATGCATAATATGGGTTCTTAAATTATTGTATATTTTATTTAAGTAGATTTATAGATTATTTACATTATTATTCTTTGTATGTTTTAAATTTTGATAACATTTTTAACTGGAATGGTTTATTTATTTAATTTTTTACGAATTATGTCAATTAATTCTGCAGTGCTTGCCATTTCATAGTTCTAAAAATGTTATTTTAATTTTGGTTTTTAATAGTATTAATTTATAATTGAGTTTGATTTTATTTATGTGTTAAAATTTTGTCCATATATAACATTAATAATTTTATATATATATATATATATATATATATATATGTAATGAGATGGGCGCTGTTTTTACACGCAATCTGTTAGAAGTGACTGTTCTAATATTTTCCAGTAATGCAAATCATTAAGTTATATTTTTATTTTTATCTTTTATAACAATTCGTGATTCAAAATGAAAGACTTTGGTGAACATAGTGCATTCGCTGATAATGCAATGATAGACATTAAATAACTTAAGATTTACTAAACCTGATCTCAGTATATACATAAAAAACAATTTGTATAACACGTAAATATTAGTTAAATTTAATGTATTACTTTTCGAGCATGCTCCTGTATTTTGTTTTACCGATTGGAATAATTAATTGGTGCCAAAATAGGATTAATTTCAGACAGATATTCAGAGCTTTCAAAGAAAGACAAAGTAGATATTCGAAGCTGTCGAAGAAAGCTACGAATCTATGTTCTAACAGTTCATTCATTTTCATGTCAGATATCAGTATCGATTATAAATCAGTATTTAATATTAAAATTGAAAATATCATTATCGATATTAATGCTACGGCTACTGAATGCAAGTTAGTGTTGCAAATAACTTACTTTCTCCGATGTAAATTATTTCAAAACTTTGACAATTGATTTTTTAATTTCATATTATTACTTTTTCATCAAATTAATGAACGTGTGTTAGGTTTCGTTGCAACATCTTTTTGAAACATTGTAAATTTTTTGGTACTTTCCTTATTCATGAAAAAATTCTGAAATGATCCAAAATTACCTGTTATATTGTACCTTAATAATTATATAACATTATGCCTGAATATTTTATAAAATAACAAAAAATTATATAGTAATAATAATAGCAGAGTTAAGAAGGAAAAAAGCTGCAATTATTACTTTACCGAGTATTAAATTTGACCTGTGATTATGCGATAGAAAAGTTAATATTAATATACTAATGTTTTTAATTTTACTAAATATACATATATAACTTGGATACATTTATTTCAGAAATATTGTTAAGTTCTTCACAGCATGAATGAAAAAGATTAATTGAATTGAGAATTTTTTTATTACATTATACCACAATAAATAAACAAATAAGTAAATAAAATAGAATAAAATAAAAAAATATTAATAATGCCCAAGAATTTTAAAAACTACCTATCATCATTCACTCTAGTTGAATTACGATGAGTAGTATTATATTCTTTTTATATGTATCGCTTCAAGCATGGGATAAAATGACACTTTTAAAATATCCATTTTGACCTCAACGAGTTTTTCACTAATATTAGATAAAACTTACTAATGTGACGATAACTTAAAATAAAAGTCATAGTCACATATTTCTTAGATAGAAAAACATAATTTATATTTCCAAAGTTGTATAGTGATAAAAATTATGCGGTTAATATTTATTTTTTAATAATGTGAGCAGAAAAGTACAATGATGAATAAAAATAGCGTTTTCCAAAAGATTTTAAACATTCGTTTAAAATATACGAGATATTGATAGAAAAGCGTACATTCCTCGTTTAGATCTTGATAGAGAAAGGTAATTTAAAAATAATAATTACAGTTCTTTGTTACAGTATCTTAAAAAATTTCACATTTCAAAGCACCGTTTACTTCAATATGTTTTAAAACTTGTGAGCAAGAATAAAATCTTAGAAGTGATGTTAGATTATTTGTTCAAATTTAGCATAAAATTCTATAAACTGATCGGTGTAATGAGGTTGTCAATTTCTATTCTAAACACAGACTAAAAACATCGGATATTCTGGAGTTATTAAAGCAATCTGTATTTCGTACTGTAAATCATCTAACACATGTGTATTTTTTTCCTATTCAAAGAATTTGAATTCTCATAAATTAAACCCACTCAGGGATCAATCAATAACCCACACAGTGAGTCTGGAATAGTTTTAAAAATAGCAAACCCATGAATCTTTGTTTGTTGACAAATACTTTCTTTATTAGATCTAATGTCAATTTACCCTAAATTCTTTGTGTAATTTGTGTTACCAGGAAAATTATCAAATGTGTATTTAAATTTAATTTGGGATTTAATGAAAACATTACTATTAAACAACAAAATATTTCTATTTTAAAATAACATTTCTTAAATTATAGAATTTATTAGTATTTTTTCATTTTTCAATATAGATTACTACAATAAATTTCACATAACAGTTGTTTTATAATTCTTATTCTAAACTTTTCCTTGATTTGTATAAAAATGTTCAGCTTTATAATTTTTATAAACATTACTTTTAATATTATTTCTACTAAATTTTACAAACTGTAATTTTTGGAAACAAATTAAAGTTCCCAGTCAACTATATATTTATTATAATAAATAAATAATAAAAATGAAAATTCATTTAAAATATACCTAAGGCTTTCTAAATAGTCTTTTATTTACTACTGAAAATAAAAAAAAAACAATCAATATGTGCCTTTATTTTATCATAAATGAAGCCAAGAACTTTCAGGATTCAAATATCTCATATTAAATGTGTTCTATCGAAACTTAAAAATTAGTTTAAACAGTCTTTTGGGAAATTAATAAGCCTTTCATTTTTTATAGTTGTAGTTAGTACTAACGTTATTAATAAGAAAGTTTGAATAGAAATGTAATGGGAAAGGGAAACAAAAAAAGTCAATATATATAAACTCTTTCTAGATACAAAATATTTAACTATTTTTAGTTGTTTTGGTATAATCCTTGAACACGAGAAAAGTAGAGAATACTTATAATACGCATTTTTTCCTATTAATGCATATTTTGGTGTTGACTTAAGCTGGGAAAATAACGTGTTTCGTTTTCTTTCATCTAAATTACGGTTCGTAAAGTATTGTAGCTCAGAATAAAAATTTAACTGTTTAGAAAAGTTTTCCCCTTTTCTAAATAACATGTTTATTATTAAATTAGTTTATATATTATTTTGAAAAGATTTGGGTACATATTTTCCTTAAAAAGTTTCACTGTGTATTTTCGATTTAATGTGATGTTTAATAATTGCAATGAAACAGCTGAAAAAGATTTTACTTGATTCATTTTTGATTACTTATGGGGATTTTTACAAATAAAGCACAACGTTGATTTTTGATTCAAAGAAAACTTTCAGTCTGGAAATTTGGTGAACTGAATTAAAAATGTGTATTTAATTAATATAACTACATACAATAAACATATTAAAGCATAATTATATTTTTACAGCCTATTTTGTAGCGAGAAATCTATAAGTCAAATGAAAGGGATTTGGAAATCCAATTTCAAATTTAATTTGATCGAGAGTTAATAAAATAGAAATTAAAAAATCACAAACTGAACTTGTGTGCTGATATTAAAACTGTAAAAATATTTTTAAAGTTAATATCTGTTTCATTACAAAAATGGAGAAGCGTTAATTTTAGAATTCATATTATGTGACATAAATATTATTTTTTCATTTGAACCATCTCTTAATACTTTATATAATGTAGAATAGGAAGTAGAAACAATTTTTAGACAATTTATTTCGGTATAATTAATTACGGCGACATTTTATGAACAAAAAATAGAAATAATTATCTGAAAGGGCGTGTTTAGATTTTGTGAAGACGGTTTCGTGGTTGTAGCTATTGATTTGGCGTGGAGCCAAGGCACAAAACGGTGCTTTTGAGAAATAGAAACATAGAAGTTAAAAAAAGCGGCAAGTAAAAACTAAAGTATTTGTTAAGCCTTTTAAAAGGAGAAAAGAGTGAAATATGAGAAGCCACTGGTCATTAAGAATAATGTTAAGCATTGATAAGGTTTTACCATCTGCCATTTTCGGGTAAATTTAAGATACAGTGTACAAAGTATTAAATATTTTCACGATTATTTTTATATTAATTATAATTTATAAAGAAAATTAGTTTTATACCATTCTAAAGGCCATTCCTTTATGGAATAAGTTCCTTAGTAGATTTGATTCATAGTTTTGATATGTTTTAAATTTATAGTATAATTTTATTAATAAATTTCATAATCTTCATAAGAGTCTTTAAGTTAGTAACAAACATGTTTTTGTGTATTTTAATCACTTTCACATTCGACCAACCGATCCGAATACATAAATTTTCTATTTGCAAATCAAAAAACAAAATCAGTGTATATTTTTAAAAATAGATTTATTAATTAAAAGAACTTAGAAGAAATGAATCAAAATATTACAACAATCTTTTTTATTAAAATTCATTTTTATATGAATGATAAGTCAAATTTATTATTCTGTGATTTGAAGTGGCTTAAAATGATTTAAATATTATATATAATAATGAGGAGATGTATGGATATACATAATATGCCAACTGTTATTATCTGTCTCTGTTTCGTAGAATCCATTATGTGAAGTCGATTTAAGACTTTTAAATTTTTGACGTAATGAATAGACTTGTATTTAATACAGTTACAACCAGCTAGAAAGGTCGTAATTTTGAATTATGTAATTTTTACTATTTTGGTTTGTGCAATAAAAACATAATATCTGGGTAGACTAATTATCATTCTTCTGCTTTCGGAATTTCAGGATAATTAATCAGAAGCGATGCTTCTCTGCCTGGGAAACGTTTCGGGAAGGATGCCCTTAATCTGGTGTGACATAAATGAGAAAAACCAGAAAGTTTATACAGCGAATTATTATTACATACTAAACTCTTAAAGGATGCTGATCAAAGCTCAGATCTATTTGATCGAGACTCAAAACTATTTTATTGAGTTAATTTTGATTTTCTTGTATCTATTGTAGATATTTTAGAGTAAGTCAAAGCCCAAAGTCGGTATCGAGATTCAAAATTAATTAAGTAATAAACCTTATTTAAGAATACATTTGTGATTAGACTTGAATTTTTGTTTAGAATGTTGTAAATTTTTAAAACACTAAAAGTTTATATTCAGCGTATTACTATTATACACTGAATACTAAAAAGGACATTGATTAAAGCTGAGATTTTTTTTATGTGGACTCAAGGCTATTTGATTGAGTTAATTTTGATTTTCGTATGTGTAATTGAGTAGGTTACTGTATGTGTATCTGATTTTCGTATGTGTAATTGTGTATTGCAAGCGTTGTTGAGTAGGTCAAAGTTTAACATCAATTAACAAATTTCAAAGTTTAGCAGATTTGAAAATTAATTGTTTAACCAATCTCCATAACATCGTATTTAATGATACATTAATTCTGTCAATATCACAAAAATGAACAATTGAATTGGATAAGAAATGTCAGTATACTCATTTTAATTAGTCTTGTTTGAAATACATCGGTAAACTATTGTACAAGCAGTGAATACTAAAATTTAGTAATATTATATTGATATTGTCTGTCACATCTAAAAATTTTAAATGTTCACTAATAAGCTGTATGTAATTTTGGAGAGAGAGAAATAGTTTGATAAAAAAAAATAAATTGCTTGCATTTATAAAGTTGTAAGTTATTTTATAGAATTTTGTTTGTATAATAATGAGGTTTAAAATTACGAGGTCAGTCGCCGATACCCTTCGTGTTGCTTCTATATTGCGACGAAAATAAAACCAACCAATCATATAATAATATCATTAAAATTACACCATTGGTAAAATTAAGTAGAAAGTTGTGATGAAACAAAAGGAATAAAATTCCCTTTCTAGTTATTAAATTTATTAATATTTCTTCAAAAAGTATTTCACCTTACTCTACCTTTTTATGTATTTTTTTTAAATAAAAGTTAGAAATCTATTACAGAAAATTTAATTTAGCTATTTTACGTGTTCTTTTTATATATTATATTCGCTAGTTTTAAAATTTAATGTTACATTTGTTTATTAATCTTATCTGTTAAATTTATAGTTTCTTTTAAGAAGCTGTAAAAATAATGCAATCAATCATTCATTTCTTTATGATCGAAATTAGATTTTCTTTATAAAAAAAGAGAAATTGATTCTTTTTTTGAAAATTTCAGATAGTAATTATACATAAACTCTAAATTAATGACCAAAAAAACTATTACTTTGATTTGATTAAATTCAATTTGTTACAAAAAAGCAACAACAATATTTTAAGTAGGATTTCTGAAAATTTCTGCCTTCTTATTGGGGAAATTTTAGATTTTAAATCTATAACAGGGTTCTCTCGCGTATATTTCTTCAACTGACCTTTAGATTTTTCATATGATATTATTTGATATGAGAATCTGTTCTTGTGAATGAGCAGCAACTCTGGCAAAAAATAGAATATAAATATTGAAATGTAATGAAAAAGATTATTTCGATAGCATTTATTAGATGCGAAGATTTTAATGTGAGGTTAGTAGTAAAAGAGGGATTAGAAGGTTAAACTACCATATAAGTCCTGTTCGTATGCTGAGATTGATAAGAGATGGGTTCCGGCTTATAGATGTGAGATAGGTTCTGCTTTAAAACTTAGTTGATTAGGGGTATTGTATGCGAAAAAATGTCATTTTTCAAAACAATGCTAATGAAAAAAGCAGAGATTTTAAACTTGCACCTTATATATTTTATATATTCATATATAATTACATACTTTCTCATATTTTCATGCAATTCTAAAACAATAAATTGGAAACCACCTTAAAATTTAAAAAAAAAAAAATCACTAATTTACTATACACAAGATTCTGAAGTACAAGATTGATCAAAATTGACAAAAGTAAAGTTATCTAGTACTCAGACCCAAGCTGGATATTGTTGACATTAAGAATAACTTAGATTTTACAAGACTAACTATAGTATATCAAAGAATTCTTAAGACTGACGTTAAATCTTAACCTATAGTTGCGTCACCTGTGTTATAACGTATGCGTGATAAACCACGATCATATGCTGGAGCACTGCCAAAACAGAGAGAGAGAGAGTTCTGTGCATTTCTTAAACTAATTCAAAAGATACGGCCATTAATTTGAGAAGTATAAGATTTTCATGTTGAATTATTAAGAGGAACACAGAGCTGTAATTAAGTTTAACGCTAAACTTGATAAAAGTGCCTCGGAAACGTGCAAATTGATGAAACAAGTTTACGGTGATTTGTGTTTAAGTATATCAAAAGGTTTTCTGTGGCACAAACGTTTTTTGGACGGAAGAGATAAGCTAAAAGATGATAAGGATAAAAGAAGACCGAGTTCTTCTAGAACTACAGAGATTATTGACAAAGTGCGGGATTTCGCGGCAAGTTTTGTTCAAAAAAAGTATGTGCTAAGTTTACTCCACGCAATTTGACAAATGGTACAAAACCCAATGAGATGTACACATTCTTTAGACATTATTTAACCCTCCGCAAATGATCAAAACCACTTGAAATCAATAGTTACAGGAGATGAAACATCAAGTTTTCAATAGGATCCTTTGAAAAAGGATGAATAGGAACTTAAAAATCTCTCCACAAGAAAAAAAATAGTTACACCCAAAATCAAAACAATTCTTATTATATTCTTCAATAGAAAGAGCAATATCCACAAGGAATTTGTAAAAACTGGACAAAAAATATTAAGTATTATTTGAATGTTCAGAAACGTTTGATAGCCAGAATTTGTCGCATTCGCCTAAAATATTGGGAGGAAAATGGTTGGAGCTAAATACATAATAATGCATCCAGTCACAATTCTCTTATTGTTCGTAGAATTTGGGCAAAAAATATTGTTTGTGTGTTGAATCATCCACTGTATTCGCTTTATTTAGTAACATGCGACTCTTTTTTTATTTCCTTAACTTAAAATAAAGTTAAAAAGATGTTCTTTGGATGATATTTCAAATCCAGCTTCGACGGATGAGCTGGAGGCAATTCCACAAAGTTCACACGAACAGGTATTCGAATCATTATTAAATCGATGTAACAAGTATATCGAAGTCGAAGGGGCTTATTGGGAATTAAAAAAACCCAACAATATAATAGTTTCTTATCTCTATTTCTTTTTACAAACCCAGTCTTAAAAATTATTTGATGTAATCTGTATTTGGTAAATTAACCACTGTTCAATGTTTCTCTCATCAAAAACAAGATAATTGTAACATAACTATTAAGAAAACAATACCATTAAATAGCTCTTTAGATATTACTTGAGAAACAGAATTGCTATTTCGCTTGGAGTTTCTTCAATTTCCTATCCTATGTTCTAGCCTTTTGGGATTACGAAAGGAAAAGTTGCCAAATGAACATCCACACTTTTATATTTCTGAGCATGTTTTTAGTATGTACGATGAATATTTTTGCTTGTCATTGCTAAAAAGAAGATTCGTATTAATTAAAGCCTATCGCGAGTAAAAAAATATAGCTTATATTAATTAAACACGTTTATATTATTCCATTATCTATTATCTTTATTTAAAAGGGAAAAAATTCTGTCTCATAAAGCAAAAATGGGTGAGAATAGTATAAAAAAATGTTGCACTGGACGATTAATGAACTGATATAATTTCATTATTTTAATAATGGAATTCAGTTTAGCTCTTCTGTTTTCCAAGGAAGAAAAAAAGAAATTATGAGTGGACTAGAAAAAATATCAGAATTACGTAAAATGGAACATATTAATAAATGACTTGTTAGAAAAAATACTGCTTTTTCTTCGAAAAAACTCGTTTGCATTATACGAATTGAATATTATACACCCTCATGTAATATGAATATAATTACTTTGAGTTTAATGACAAAAACAGAAGAGTTATAATTCAGTTTCAGGAAACACAAAAATTTTCCCTTCGGAATGCTGTTCTTCAAATTTTTTGTATAAATAAGAGAACTCTCAAGAATTACAAAAATAACAGTACTTATTACAACAGTTTGTTTTTCTTTAATAGCTTTCTTTAACATACCTACTTTTATAGCATAATGAACATTAACAGACAGTTAATAAAACATAATATATACAAACGCAGTTGAAATGCGTTCTCATTTAATATTTTTAAATCATATCTAAACGTTAGATGAAAATTAAAAAAAAAAAACTCCTTTTAAGAACCGGTTCAAATGTGCTTCTGCGAGCTGCATTTACTGTTTTTTCTCAGCCTATTACTTATTTTATTAATCAATTTTGCTCATTTCGTATAAAGACGTTAATCAGATTAGTTATTCCATAAATTAAATGATTTTCAAGGGATTATACAGTAAAACTAATCATAAAAATTCTGACAAGGTGTGGAGCAGAAACTAGAAAAGAAATGATAGTTGTCATTAGTTCTAGTGTTGCTGTTGTGCTGAATTTGATTCAAATAAAAAGTTAATGTTGCAGTGAGTTTGTTAAGTTATCTGTTAAGCTTACATCATTTAAATTTTCTTCACTGCTTTAAGTTACACAAAGAATATTAGGAGACAACTAAAAATACAGCTTCTGTGACTTAGATTGGAGCTGAATCAATTCTTTTTTTATTTCTGTAAGGTAGAAGCATAAATTAACAAAATAATGACACAAGTGTTTCACTAGACGAAACATAAATCATATCCGTTATAATTTGTTTTCTTTTCATAAATTTTCCATTGAAACTACTAATTCAGTAGATAGAAAAGCGAAATTTTAAATAATATTAATTTAAACGAGAAATTTCGGGAAGACTGACATGTAAATTATAAGCACTGAATGTTACAGTAGATCTTCAAATTGGGAAATACTGATAATTACGAGAAATGCCCTCAACGAGTTGCATAATATGTAACTAAAATTAGAATGTGTAAAGTGAAGAATCTATATTTTTGATGGAAAATATATTGTAGGTATAAATGTATTGGTAGGGGGGATACAATATATGTATGTACTTTTATAGGTTTATCATGAATATACTACCTACGACCACTCCATTGTTGTATTTTAAATGTCTTATGACGATTAACGAAATTAAGGGGAAAAAGTCTCGCATACTTATTCGAACGAAAATAAAATAGGAAATTCCTAAGTTGCATATTATTATAAAATACAAATACAGCATGTATGCTATAATCTAAAAACTCCGCTCTTTTTTAAGTGTTAAAAAAGATATGAGCTGAGTCTGTTACTTTATAGTTTAGCTCATATCAATTCTTAACCTCATGATTAACCCAATAAGCTCTATTTCCTACAATTAAATCTAATAAAATACACCATTAAAACATTTTAAACATTCTCAAATATGTCTGCTAGAAGTCTAGAAAATAGTATAACAGTGAGTTTTTCTGAAAGCAAAAAGCACTCATTTAAAAGCACATTAAAATTACTTGACTTTTTACTAAAATAAATATATTAAAATATTAAAATACCCCAAAATTAAGTCTTAATTTAGTCCGGACATCCAATTAAGAGCAAAAAGAGTTATTTTAACGATAAAAAATATTTCAATAATTTAAATTTTAAGCACACGGCATTCTTTTTCAAGAAGCCTTGGCTAGTTTTATATTGAGCCACTTACGTGAATGTTCTCATTCTTTAACGCAGATCATGGATAAATTAGAAATAATATTTACAGTAAGTCTTATGCAATTATTTTCCAGCACACGAGCACATGTATATTTATTAGAAGCGTTTCCTTCCTTTTTAATGACCATCCATAGATAAATTTGCAAATCATTATTTTCAGTTTCTAAACAAGTGTTGTGAACAATTATTTTCGAAAATAATCATTCCTCATTTGCAGACCACTTAAGCGCATTATTTTTTTAGCGACGGAACATGGATAAATTAGAAAAATATTCTCTTTAATAACATAAGGGAAGTTGTTACTTTTTTCAGAGAGCAAAAACAGCCTGAAATGTTTATTTTATTTATGTTTGAAAAGCATTGAACCGCTTTCTAAGATTTTTCTGAGCCTTAAATTATGAAATGAATGCGCTTTTTATGAATAAATGCGAAAAATTATAAGATAAAAATTGCACAATTATTACGGAAAGGATTTAGTTATTAAATTATTAAAATAATTTTTAACGAAAAGGGAAAAAACATGTTTTGTAATTTTTCTTTTTATACCTTAGTTAGTAACTTTTAATTGTATATCTTTGCTTCCATTATTTAAGATAACATAATCTATTTTAAATCTTCTTAAATTAAAAATCTTTTACATATTCTACTAAGTAAATTTCTACTATGCCTAAAATTCAGTTCCTATAAAATTTCTTTTTTTTTTTAACGCTTGAATTGATAAAAGAACTTATCTTTATCAATATATTCCTTATACATACCAGCATTCCTTACATAAGGGATATATACTGTTCATATCTCCGAATCTTATTTACTTAGATTCTAATCCTTCTGAGTAAACTATTGTAGTAATTTAACAATTATAAAAAAATTATAGATCATTTTTATTTAAAATAATGCAAACTCCGTTTTATGTAATTGCGTTACTTTACTTAGACAAGAAACATAAAATTTTTAGTAAATCGTTGAATACAGAAATAAATGTAGCGTATACGATTTTGCAAGAGCTTTTATAACCTTCTAACTGTTCTTGGAACCGGAAGTAATAAAAGAAATTCATAGTAAATACAGAGAAGATAACAAGCGATTCATAAGAAAATAATTTATTTTTCAATTTATTTATTTCATATTTGGTACCGGTTTGTGAGTCTTTGCGGATAATTCACAATAAACCAGATAGAATATTGCGGTACTGATGGTGAAAATAGACGGCATCCTTGACATTTGTTAGCGTTTGAAATTGTTTTATTTTCTTTATTTTTGCGATATATGAATAAGTAATGTACATATAGGTATTATTTTATGACGTACTTTACATATCATATTTTATGATATATAAGAAATCGAAGCAAATGCATTCAAGAATTTTCATAACAATGTATTTTGCGTGCATTTAATATTGTAATAAATTTCATCATTTTTTCCACTTAATCTTGCTTTAGTAAAGCATATCTTTCAAGATATTAATATATTTTGGCATATAGCATTAAATGTCATCATTTTTTCATCTTAACTTTGCTTTAATAAAGCATATTTTACAGGATATTGGTATTGTTTGGCATTTAAATTGATATATATGACTTTAAAGACGATCTTTTAAAGATAATATCAAGAAATTATCTTTCTTGTGAATGAAAGTATTGTTTCATCTCCTGTTTTCTGGACCAAAAGAGATACTCAATATTAATATTTGGATGCAAAATAGATATGAAACAATGTTATCGAATTATTTGTTACAAATCTTACTATATATTATGAAATGATCAAAACAATATGTTATGAACAGCTGCATTGATTGCTCATTTATTAACATCCCACTTAAAAGCAATACAAGGGCTATTGACGATTGACCGCGTAATTTTGAAACTCGGTCAAGACTGCTTTGTTGAAGAGGAATCTCTTAAATGTTTCAGATCTAAATATGTTTGCTTAATAATGTAGTAATTATAAACTACTAACTTTTAAAAATGACAATTTTTTATAAATCCAAAATTTAGAAATAATGCTAATCAAAATTTTGAAAAAGTAATGCGCAAGAGAATGAAAAATGAGATGTTCATAAACGTAGATAATAAATTTCTGTAATGGAAGGAGTACCCATCAAAACTAATTCCATTTTTGGAATCTCGGTAATTTTTTAAAGTAAAATATGTTCCGTTAAATTCACTTTTTTGTATTTGACATAAGAAAAAAGAAAAACAATTTAATAGGTCATTTGAAAAGTCCCTGGCCTGACACATAGATGGCGCTACTATAATTAAATCCATATGTTTTTTAGTTAGCCCTAATCCTCAAAAGATGCGTGTATAAATTTGACAGCTGTCGGATCATTAGTTTGTGAATTAATGGATAAAAAATGGATAAAAAGGAATTTCGCGTGTTGATAAAATATTGTTTTTTGAAGGGAAAAAATACAGTTGAAGCAAAACCCTGGCTTGATGTCGAGTTTCCGGACACTACCCCAGGAAAATCAACCCTCAAGGATTGGTATGCTAAGTTTAGACGTGGTGAAATGAGCACCGAAGACGGTGAACGCAGTGGACGCCCAAAAGAGGTTGTTACCGACGATAACTTTAAAAAACCCACAAATTGATTTTGAATGACTGTAAATTGAAATTGAATGAAACAGCAGACACTCTAAAGGTATCAACTGAACGTGTACATCATATCATTCACGAATATTTGGGTATGAGAAAGCTCTGTGCAAAGTGGGTGTCGCGCGAGCTCACTTTTGACCAAAAACAGCGACGAGTTGATGATTCGGAGCAGTGTTTGAAGATGATCAAGCGTAATAAACCGTAGTTTTTGCGTCGATATGTGACAATAGATGAAACATGGCTCCATCATTTCACTTTGAAGTCCAATCGACAGTTATCCGAGTGGACTGCACACGATGAACCCGCTTCAAAGCTTGGGAAAACGCAACAGTCGGCTGGCAAGGTTATGGCATCTGTGTTTCGGGATGCGCATGGAATAATTTTCATTGACTACCTTGAAAAAGGAAGGACCATAAACAGCGACTATTACATAGCGTTATTGGACCGTTTGGAGGACGAAATCGCCGAAAAACTGCCGCATTTGAAGAAAAAGAAAGTGCTGCTTCACCAAGACAATGCACCGTGTCACAAGTCAGTGAAAACGATGGCAAAAATCCATGAATTGGGCTTTGAATTGCTTCCTCATCCACCAGATTTGACCCCCAGCGACTATTTCCTGTTCTCAGATCTCAAAAGAATGCTCGTTGGGAAGAAATTTTCGTCGAATGAAGAGGTGATAGCCGAAACTGAGGCCTATTTTGAAGCAAAGGATAAATCGTACTACAAAAATGGTATCGAAAAGTTGGAGGGTCGCTATAATCAGTGTATTTCTTTGAAGGGAATTATGTTTAATAAAAAAAACTAATTTTGCCAAAAAATGTGTTTTATTATGGTAGGCCGGGGACTTTACAATTGACCTGTTACATCTCGTTTTGAACGCATCTTTCAATAATAAGAAAATGAAAACAAAAGTATTTTTTCTTCTCTGGAACTATTATAGTAACATTTCTAAAGGGATTGCTGGATGTTCTATATTAATGTAAATTTTTCATTTCCTTTTAAATATAGAAATTTCTAAATTCTTTCAATTATCTCAAAAAGCCAATGTTTTTCACTTTCTTTACACCTATACCCGTAAGAATTGATTTGCGTTAGAGCCAGCCACTTTATCGTTATAGATTTCTTGCCTGTATTAATATAACATGGTGTAAATGAGGTTTCGAATCAGGAAAAAAGTAAAATCTCACAAGATTCATAACACAATAAATGTACAAAGTTTTATTGAAAAGTAATACTTCCATGTTCACTGCTTTTTTATTCATTACCCACTTTTCAAAATTCTCACAGTATCTGAAATCTACGTATACCATCTAAGTAATAAATTTGTTTTCCTTTTCTGTTCCCAGGTATCGTTAGTGCGTTGGGAACCGAAGAAGATTGCGACCCACCCAGAAAAGTGGTTGAAGCAGTGAGGCTTCATTGCATTCGAACTTTCATCTTGCTACTTGAATATTTTCCCGAGCATGAAAAAGCATCTCAAAAGACATCACTGTTGTTCTGATGAGAGGGGAAAGTCGCTATTTAAGTCTGATGTTGACAACAACTACAAGAATTCTTATCCAACCTATTTGCCCGACTAGGCACGCGTTTGCGCAAGTGAATGGAAAAGTATGGGAACTGTGTCATAAACGTAAAATACATTATATAGAGCATGCGTGTGCTTTTAGGTGCAGTAAGAATCATGAAAATAGGGAAACAAATAAAAAAAGTTATGGACATGGAGGAATTACTTTTCAAACAAGACTCTTATTTTCAAGTTAAATGATAGAATATTCAACACACTTTTAATTTATTTTTCCTTATAATATTTATCTGTGTTGCACGAAGAATAAGTAATTATATATATTGTTTCGTTATTAAAGAATTAACTTTTTTGCCGTTAGTTATACTGTTCTACGTACTCCTAAGGCTCTAAAGAGAATGAAATGGCGGAGTTAAATTGGAAATGTATGAATCACTGGAATAGATATTGGAATATTGGCATGTATCATTTTCTAGTTACAGTTATCTGTCATTTGAACTGATTTTTCTAAATTTGTGATAAACTTATAATTGGACAAACGTTAGAAAAATCTTACTATTATTATTATGAACATTTCTGGTAAAAACCAATAACAATCTCAGGTAATAAACCATAGTTAATATGTCCATTAATTTCATCGATATTTGTTTTGGTTTTATGGTACTTTTTACCATTCACACTAGGTTTTATTTCGTTAATTAATATTGTTATGGTGCCTAGTCATTTTCCCATAAATATTTCATAAAGGAGTTTAATTTATACAGTAATTATGTGATAGGATTTGCGTGTATATCTATAAATTTACTCCATAACTTGTTACGCTGATTGATTAATTTTCTTACCCGCATATTATTATATCATGAAAATATCCTAAAAAAAATATTGCTGTATTTGCATTTTTTGTAGAGTTATGCGTATAATTAACAACAAACGGAATTACAAATGCGTATTACGAAAGTATATTTCTGAAAAAATGGTAGAGCATTTTAACATTCGTGAAATCCAGAGGGTCCTCCAAAAAAGTGTTCCGAATTAAATTAGTTAATGAAGAAATATTCAGAATATATATCACGGCAAATTTATTTCCTTAAGAAGAATAATTCTGCTGAAGTAGGGAAAAATATAAAGAAAAGCCAAAACCTTAAAGAAAAGCATTCGTTTAACAGAAAATAATTAAAGTCATTAACGACAACGCATCTGGTCTTTTACAAAGGATCCTCCATGTAAAATGTTTTTGTGAAAAAGCCTTAATTTGAATATTCCAAAGAATAAAGAAGGATTTCCAAAATAATTGCAGAGACGGGAGAAAAGAAAAGACGGAGAAACTCTTGGATATTAAATAGTTTGTCATACAATGTTTCAAAAGTTCAAATTTGTACCGGCATTTAAACTTATGATTATGGGCTATATAATTTTTGTTGATTTATTCTATGCTTACTTTTTAAAATAGGGAATTAAAACTTAATTCAAAATGATATACCAACTTTTGCCTTATAATTCTTGCCGTTATTTTCTTAAAAATCCTTTCATGATACTAATTAATGAATATTCTAACAAAACTCCATTCTCAAAAATAATATGGTTGTAATATTTATTAAAACTTAGAAATATTACAAACTAAATTAAAAAGATTTGAAGAGTTAATTTTATTAGATAAATGTTCATTCTGGTTTGATTTTTCTTAAAATATAAATGGCAGAGGAAGTGATAAGCATTTTAATTATGGAGTAGACTTCCTTATTTTACTTCGTAGTTCTTTAATTTCTAACAGGAAACGCAAGGGAATATAATTGATTTGTTTCATATTATTATTTATTACATTAAATGCCCAACTCGAAGTATATAATTAACTTAATATAAAATAAACTATATATTACTCGAAAGAAAACATAATACTACGTTTGAAATAAATTAGGTTAATAATAAACGAGGAGAATTAATATGTATCAATTTTTACTCTACTTCGGTAAAATTTTCTTTGATTTTTTATAAAATCTGCAACAAAATTTGAAAGGTTCGATATATGAACTTCAAGAGCTTTAAAGCAAAATCTATAAAATTTAAAACTATACGTTTCAAGAAGTTCGTTGTTAGAAAATGCTGAAAATCGAATATTTATTATAAAAGTTTTGCATAGACTATGCACTTTCAATTTTAACAATTAATTCTCATTTAAATGTAATTTGAAAAACACTTATTTAATGTATTAGTTTTTATATAGTATATATTTATGTAATATTAATTTTAATAAAAGATCTGACACTTTTCAACTCATCAAGCATATGTTATTAATCAAAAATGATATGAGAATTTAAACAGCCCACTCTTATAATAAATCGAAAACTTTTATTGGATTTATTATTTGATAAAAAATTTGTAAATAATGCGTTATTTATATTCAATTTATTATGAAAATTGGTTTTTAAGAAGCATTATGAAAATAACGGGAAAGAATTTAACTGAAAACAGAAATGCTTTAGAATATAAATATTTGAAATATTATGGAAAATCATTGATATTCGTTGAATATATTTAGAAATAATTGATGTGTCTACAGAAATTGCATACGTAATCCATATTTCTAGATATATAAGAAATATTGCAATTTGGATTTTTTTAATACCACGCGCATTTAACCATCTCACGCAATTTACATAAAATCTCATGAAAGAAATAAAACAGCAGTAAAAGCTTTTTCTTTAGTTTATTTTCCTTGATTAAAATGAAAACACAATTAGTATTTTTAAAACAACTCTTTATGATTTATAACATTTAGATTAAGTGAAACTTTTTCTGAAGTTTAAGAATTTGAAGAAACGTTTTGAGACGGGTTTTTATGTTTTTCTCTTTGAATAAATTTAGGATACTTTATGACGTTACTTGATATGAAAACCTCGCCTTATGAATAAATCATGACTTATATAAATTAACTATTCTATATTAGAAGTGTTGTGAATGGGAAAGAATAATATAGAGAGACTGGATGTGCGAAAGTGTTGAGAGGATGTAGAATATTAGCGAGACAACAGAGAAAGTAATATTAGCATAAAAAGTTAAATGTTTTTTAGATAGTTGATATTTAACTTAAACTCAGTTTTCAAGTGTTTATTCCTGACTTGGATCCAGTTTTTTGAATAGTAAAATAAGTTGAGTTTTCAGTTATAAAACTTGATTGAGGGGAGAATTATTAGCATTCATAAAAATTTCTGCTTTGTAATCATTCTATGGAATAGAATAAAACTGATTTTCCTAAAATATATAACTGAGACTCAAAAATGCTTCAAATTTTGTCCTTTTTGATTTTGTTTTTAAAAAGCAAAGGTCACTTTGCTGATTCTTTATATTTATTACTTACGAAATTATGATAAATGTAACCCTCGAAAATTGAATTTTCAAATTAAAAACCAATACGCCACGACATAGAGAAAAGACATCTTAACTTGCGATTATTTCAAAATGCCTTGTTAGGCATTCCGGTACACTTTCCTGAAAGTCTTTATAATGAAATGAGGCCATTTCCTACATAGTAAATATAATTGTTTTCGAAGATAAAGAATGGCACAGTGCTTGAATAAAATAATGAGAAATTTGTATCAAATTTATCATATCAAATTTATTTAAAATATTAAACTTTATTGAATTCATATTTTTTTATTCAGTGCATAAAATATTATATTTGCAAGTTCTCTGCAAATTTTTAATTTTATAAATACAGTATATTTTATGCAAAATATACCTAAATATAAGTATTCGACTTGAAAATGAAAATATAGTAATAGATTATTAATTAATCGCGCATAATTACTTCAGTTTATAAATGTGGTTTTCTTTACATAATCAGATACATAAATATAAGATATCTCAATGTTAAAATATAGGTTCCGTTGCTTTTAATTTATTCAAGCGAGGATTGTTTAAATTTAGCTTAAAATAATCTATATTTTTCTCGTATCGAAAATCTCTCAGTTGCCTTAACTGATTCTTTCTTGAATGAGCATTTATTGAGTTCGATGGCTCAGGTCCTTATTAGCGAAACTGGGTATTACTTTTCAGAATTATTTTTCTCTGTTTTTTGAATCTGTGAAAAAGTAAACTTCTCAAAGAATAAGACTTTCACAAAGTTTTTGTAGAAAATCTTTCTTTCACATTTTTTGTGATGTGATAGTGCTGTTTAATTGCAAAAAATCCAGATGTGGCTATGATGCTTCAAAAAAGGTGAAACTGTGATCTAGACGTTTGAGAAAAAATGAAAAATGGATAAAAATTGTTAGACAAAAACAAGAGCCGATAATAAAAGAGGATTGCTAAGGAATCCTTGAGGTGTGTCACCCGTGTTTATCAAATACAAACCCCACGGGAAAAAAAAGATCGTTAAAGTGTATCGGGGTCGTGATATCCTTACTTGCCTAAAGATGGTAAGCTCCTGAAGGCTTCATATCTTATGAAAACTGGCAACGTTAAAGAAAAAAAAACGTAGTAGGCTCAGAAACTGCTTTTTTTTCTGTAATTTTTAGTAAGTGATTTGCTAAATGGCATAAAAAGTAATAGAACTCTGGTTTAACTCAAAAGCTTTTTCTAACATTACAAATTTCTTGGAGCATTACAGTATTCTTATAAATGGCATTATATTTATCAGATAGTAAAATATAATGTAGTATGATGCATTTTAATACAATAATAATTATTCTAAATATTGTAATGTTTCAAAGAAAAGAGTAAGTAACAACATTTTAAAAAATCAATGCAAAAGCATAATGAAAAATACTCACTTATATTTTGCTTAGATTTCTATACAGTTTGTTTAACTTTATTAATATTAACTACTTTGAAGTCAAGACTTGGTTTTGTGGGTTCATTTATAACACTTAGAAATTTAAAAAATGTATATGTCTCTCTTTTCTCTGTCTCGGGGTATATACGATTGTAAAAGTATTCTACTCATATTGTATGAAAAACAGTTATTATCAAATGCTATATTTTTTGAGTGACACAAAAAAAAGAAGAAAAATATTCGACGTTATATAGATCAGTTAATTCCTTTTGTTAAATGAATATGAAAATAAAATACAATTTATTCTTACAAAATATTAAATATTAAACCTGCGTTATATAGTAATAACCAAACATATTAAAATATCTTCAATAGGTTATTGATGAAAATTACGTTTCTTTGAGAGCATTCAGGGAATTTGAGTAGCAAAATATTTAGTAACATAATTTATTTTGTGTGTTTCAAGTCTCGTTCTTATAAATATATATATCAGTATGAATTCAAAAGCCTGTATTATTTCTTAAATTGTGTGAGTGCGTGTATTGAAAAAATATTATTCACATATTCTATTAAATTTTTACAAAGAATATAGCACTAAAATAACAATTCGTACTATATATGGATACTGTTCGGATGTGTCTTTTATTTTTTTTAAAAAAAATCCAAATTAAAAATTGTGCATTGTCTCATTTTGAGAATTTGTAAATCTTTCAAACTTCAGAGAATTATTTACGGACATCGAAATTAATTATAGAATTGCTTAAGATAATTATTAATCGTGGTCTGTAATTATTTTTTGAATTGATATTAACAATAATGTATAGATTTGTACGTGAATAAGAAAGAAAAGTTGCTTGAAATAGTTAATACATGAAACTTAAAATTTAAGTACGATACCATTAAATTTTTAATTTATTAAGTTCAAAAACGTATTTATCAATAAAGAGCTATATTTCTTTCGTTTAAGGAATCTCTTCTAAATATAAACTTATCTAATAAGAACTGTATTAATTAATTTGCTTGAATTGATGAAAAAGGCTACTCGTTTTCGATTTCGCTCGAGATTGATTCCCAAAGGCCCAATAGGCTAATTGAAATTCTTAATAACGTTAAGAAAATTTAACACCGTGTGCTGACGTACAGCTCCAGTGATAGATTTGATTTTAATTTTCGGTTGCTGTTCTTATCTGGGATATTGATGCAGCTCAGGAATTTATGTAACTGTGAATTTCTTGCAATTTATATTTTTAATTTAATGCTTTGAATCTGCTAAGTCTTCACAGAATTACTTTAAAGAGTTCTAAGCAACAGAAATTCTACTATTTTTAACACCTCTTTACTTAAAGATTTCGAGGCCAAATGAGTGAAAAGGGTTATATTTCCAATTATTTAATACGTTGGATTTAAGAAAAATTAAGACTTACACCTTCCGTCTACCAGCCATTTTGGTTTCGTGAACATAATGTTAATCTGATGGAATTTCACAAGACCACAAACGAATCTCAAAATAGACGCAAAATACTTTTGGATATTGGAGAATAAATTGGAAGTCCACAGAACTCTTTAATAATTTGTGTTCTTTCTGATATACATTGTTCTATTCAAATAGATAAAATGATCTATATTTCAGAAGGAAAGTAGAAATTCCATAAGGTTAACATTACCTTCAACAAATCAAAATGGCTGGTAGACGGGATCCTTAAATCTCAGCCTCACTATTTCAATCACAAGTTTCTATCCAGTTATCACATTATGGGAGCATAATATAAAGAGGATAATTTTATATTATTCTGATAGCTTATAAAACACGACTTATATTCATCACATGCGACATATATCTTGATGAGAAAATGTTACAGTATAAAATAAAGATGATGAGATGGATAAATAAATTTGAGCTTAAAATTATTTTAAATTTTAATTTTTAAAATTATATTGAATTAAAATTTTCTCAGATAATGATTCAATTTCCTTTTATGGAATAGCCTTAAACTAGCTAGTGGAAGCTAGTGGTAACAAAAAATTCAGCGTAAAACTCCTTTTAGACTCATAAGATCTTTAAGATAGACTTTTATTGATTGCAGAACATTTACTCTTCCAATAAATATAGTTTGTACTAAGAACGCAGCTGTTAGAATGACATGGCCTCCACTTAGTACAGCCGTGGAAGTTTATCTTTTATTTTGTCTTCTTTGAGAACTGTGATAAACGGCTCTCTACATTCAATTCAAAAATATAACTTACACCCAAAAAAAGCTTTGTTCATACTATTTCTTTTAATCTCATTAAGATGTTTTTTCAATACCTCAATTACATTATGTTCTATCATCTAAATTTTAATAATAGGTTTCATTTCCCCTCGTTGAATTAATATTTCTCTAAAAAGTACGAAACTAATTTCACGATGTCTTAAATGCTCCTTACAATACTTTAATACAAATTAATAACATAGTATCATTAAATATATAAATTCACTGTCCAATTATGCATAATTATTGCTATCCCCAAATTGCTTACATAATATAAATGAAACAAATTATTTGTTAAAACGCCTATTCATGTACATTTAATATCAAATCACAACCAATAATTCTAAATCTACTGAGTGAAAGGAAGCATTATTCAACTAATTATCACTCATTGTAGTAAATCTGATGAATTATCCATATGGTTCTCATTTACTAGAATTTTAGCGATACATTTAATTACTTTTTTGTATGAGTTATTTGATTTAAAAACAAGAAAAGAACTTTAGAATAATGCAAACAGGGATTTCAGAGATATATTATTGTTATTTAAAAGAGCAACAGCTACTAGAAATAAGCCAATTTTTTTTTATATAAAAAGCTTATAAGATAAAAGTAGGAAATGCTAACATCAGATCCAGAACTTCTTATCAGTTTTCAAAATAAGTTGCATAAAATAATATTGTGTCATTTTACAGGGCGTTTATAAAAGAGTATACCAACTTTGAAGAGCTACAATTATAAAAGTAAAGAAATTAACAACTATTTTGGACAAATTAAATAAAAAATAACACTTTATATAAAATTGTATAGTTTATAAAAAACTAGTATATAAAATTGTAAATATTCATTGTGGCCACCACTATAAGCGCGACTGATATCCAGTCTACAGTACAATTAATCCAACATTTTTTCAGCTTGTTCGATATTGCAGTTAGAATGGCTAGTTATTCAAGTTTTCAGTTCATCAATATTCACCAACAGTACCGAAAAAAAAAAAAACCAGAAACTCTTTATCTTTTAAGTAACCCCTCCCCACCTAAAAAAAAATCGGTGGATGTCAAATCAAGGTTTCTTAGGAGTTAGGTCTTTAAGAGCATGATCGTCCTCTCCTCTGCAATCAACCCAATCCACTGTAACTACAATTTGTTATTAGAGTATTCATGACCAGAAATGTACCAATGTGGTCGTACTCCGTTCTGCTGGAAAATAAATACCCAGATTCTTTTAACTGTGGAAATAGTAAATCTGTACCATATCGAAATAAGTAATTCTAGTTATAACGGATTTGTGAGAAAAGAATTAGATGAATATTTTATTTTGTGATATAGTTTGTGATAAAACATAACACATCCATCAATAACTCCCGAGACTAACCCAGAGATGGCGCTCGTAGTAAACCAGTAACCAGGTCTTTCTAGAGTACTAACCTTTGCTTGAAACGTGTCAAAATTTTAAGTCGATCGGACCAGAAACAGCTGAGTTATCGAGGTTGGAGTAAAGTCGTTTTGTAGTTTGTTTAAAAAATGGAAAAAACCGAGTTTCGTGTTCTGATAAAACATTGTTTTTTAATGGGTAAAAACACCGTGCAAGCGAAACAATGGATTGAAAAATGTTACCCGGACTCTTGCCCATCAAAAGCAACGATTTGTCGGTGGTTTGCCGAGTTTAAACGTGGTCGTACCGACACAAATGACGCGGAACGCTCGGGTAGACCTGTGGAAGCCGTTACACCGGAAAATGTGAGTGAAGTGACAAAAATTATAATGAAAGATCGTAAAGTGAAGCTCCGTGAGATTGCTGAGATGACACAGGTATCATATGGAAGTGTATTTACTGAAAAAGGTTTTTTGAAGTGAAGTGAAAAAGGTTTTTTCCAAGTGGGTGCCGCGATTGCTTTCGATGGAACAAAAACAGCAACGAGTCGATGATTCAGAAAGCTGTTTATCGCTATTTACTAGCAACAAAAAATATTTCTTGCGGGAAAAAAAAAAAAAATTGAAAAAAAAAAGAAAAAAATAAGATTTGGAAAAGCGTTGGAACGATTGTATCACCCTAAAAGGTGATTAACAAAAGGTGTTATGTTGATGAATAAAAAAAAATTTTGCAAAAAAAAATGTTGTTTTCAATGTTAGTCTCGGGAGTTATTGATCGATGTGTTATTAATCACATTACCTTCAATAATTGCCCTCCTCTATATGTAAGCATTGTGTCGGTTGATTTAATAATTTTTTGAAGGGTATCTTCATCATTAAATATAACCCTTGATATGAAGATATCGTCTTTTTTCCAGCTCACTAAGGACAAACTTTCAAAATTAATGCTTTGATTCTTACAATTTTTGGTAGAAGCGTGTACCAACTGAAAATTGTATAGTTTGAAAATCAATCGCTTACTGAACACTTTCAATACGATCGTATTTGTTATTAATGACAAATTGACATTGTGGTGGGATTAATAGCAAAGCAAGTGACGTCCTTGCTCTTAGACAATGTTTCCCAATAAGAACTGATTTAACACCCTCTATATCCGTGTTAGCGGTGGAGGCTATTTAAAAAATTAGGTTTAGGGGGGCCCCCCCCCGGATATTGACGAACAAACTCCGTGAATAAATCCAGTCATTCAAACCGTAACATAGAGCTTGAACCTGCTGATGAATTCTATTATTCCCTAAATATTTTTCGCGTTTCGGGTGATGGTCATAAGTAATTTTAATAAACTTTAGAGTGTTATATTTAGTTTAATTTGTTCGAGAAGGTAGTAATTATTTTAATACTGTAATAGTAGCTCTTCAAATTTGAGTAATTCTTTAATTAATTCATTATTTCTTTTCAAATGAGTTAAACAAAATAAAAATAATAATAAAGTTCTGATTACGTTTGTTAATATTCTTAGTTGCCTTTCCCCCCGAATTCAATGACTTATTTAATAGATCCAAATCCCCTGGCTATTTTGAACAACGAGGTTTGATTTATAAGTAATACTTTTAAGGTCAGAACTAATTTATTTGAAAAGTGACTCTTAAAAATATTTTTGTATCTGAAATCTACATGTACCCTCTGTATAATCCATTTATTTTCTTTGTTCCTAAGCCTTGCTGGTGTGCTGAGCACTGAAGAAGATGGTAACCCACAGGGAGTGATGTTGAAACAGTAAGTCGTCATTGGGTTTCTTATACCTGAGGGTTGAGAGCCTATCCAACCCCAACCTTTCATAATGCGGCTTTCATCTCTTTTAAAGATTAAAAAAAGTACATTAAGGCATATCACTTTTGATCTCACGATGAGGTGTAAGCGGCCAGTAAGGCCTGGGGTCGATAACAATTGCCGAAATTCATTACCGATGGGTTTTCCCATATAATCACGCGTTGGGTCAAAATGCATGGAAACGGATGGAGACTATGTAAAAAAATGAATAACGTATTACGTAGAGGATTCATATAATTTGCAGGTGCAACAGGAAGTGTGAAATTCAGATAATAAATGAAAAATTAAATACAAGTTAAGAGTTAATTAAATAAATAAATACACTTGAAGGCTGTTAGCCGAATCAAAGCACATACTCCGACTATCGCTTAATTAACTCTGACATTTCTCAATAAAATTTCTTAAAAATGTAGTTAAAAGATTGAGCAGCATACATGAAACGCTTAATACAAAAAAGGTAGCAAAATTTTGAGTTTATCATGAAGTAGTTTATTATTCTTTTTATGGTTTCAGTGAACACAAAAATTCGTAAATTATGCAGTTATGTATATACATATATATATATATAACAGTTATCTTTATATCATTATAGAAATTTAAGTGAACTTTAAATCATTACAACTAATAAAATAAAATAAAAAAAAATGCTATATCTTAGAAATATATTTATATAGTAAAAATGTACATTTTAATGGCGAAACTTTTATTTTGAGATAATTGCCAAAGCTAAAAGACACGTTTCATTCGATATTTTAATAGGTATGAAAAATTTGAAATGTTTAAATTTAATTACTAGAAATGAAATTAACAAGGACTTTGGGGAGTCCTGAAATTAATTATTCGAGAGATGAGAAAGTACACGAGAACAAAAATCATTTAATTAATTTGTCTAAGAGTCGTTAAATAGAGATTATATTTTATGAATCAAAATATACACAAGTAATGTTTGAAAGAATGTAAAATTAAACGAATCTCAAAGGATTATATAATTTATCTTGCAAGTAATATTTATCCTATAACACTTCAGTGAAATTAAGAACAGCGTATATATTTGTATAATAATTAGTGTAACGAATAATATGAGCATTTTTATGAGAAATTATAATGCTGAAAATTAAATATTGTTAACCCCCCCCCTTTCCTGTATTAGCATCAAAACTTAAATTAATTATTATAGAATTTTAAACTGTAATAATTGAGAATTTCTTATGACTTATTTACGGTGGTTATGTAGTTAATATAATACTTTATATATATATATCTATATATGAAATGTAATTGTATTAAATTTTTAAGTAAATTAATTAAATGAGCCATAATGTTTAAAAAAAGAGTAGCTTTTGTATATTAATTCAAATATATAAGGAATAATTAATCATTAAGCCATAATTTAATTAAAATTCCAAGAATGTACTTAAGAGTTTATATTTTTAAATTTTGATGAAAGCTTAAATTATTTGAAAATTTCTATTTAAAGCTCTTTTAATGAAAAGGGACTGAACTCCCTTTCAATTTGAAGTAAAATTAGATTTTTGTATGAAAATTCTGAAAGTAAAATAAAAATAATAAGAAACTTATAGCTATTAAAGTTGAAATGCTTCAAAAAAATCAAGTTCGGGTACATAATTTCAGTCAATATGTAAAAAAAGGATATCTGTTAGCGGTGAGCATTATTAAGAGTTTGATAGATAACGCTAGTTATAGAGAAAAGACATTAACAGATTATTAGTTAGCGATATCATCACATAAAAACTTCATTTTTAATGTAGCAGTTAAGAAAAGTAACGAATAGGTTTTTGCGGATTTTTTACTTTGATTAATTTTCTATTTTATTATGGTTTTATTATTTTTACATTTGGGAAGGTTTGAGAATTAATATTTTTATAAGACTACAATAAAAAATGATGCATGATCAGATGATATATGATGTCTCTTCAAAAATCGGTGATTCATTTTTTGAATATTTTTTAATGATACCAGACTGAAAGCTGATGCTAAGATGAAATGATAAAAATTATTTCTAAATGACTATTTATTAAAAATGTTTTAATCACAATTCTCTTTTTAATTACATATAAGATGAAAAAATATATGTTTTCAAATATAGCGTCCGAACAAGTGTTTCACAGTTAGAGAAAGAAAAAAAGATTAATTTAGTTTGAATAATCATTTAATGGAATTTCCTGGAAAATGTATAGTTTTCTTTCAAGTATTATCAATCAAAATATCGATCAGGATGCAAAACCAATCCGAATTTTAGTCTGAAATAAGAATTGTTCTTTTTAATAATGTTAGATTTAATTCCATGTCATAAATCATTCAAAACGATTCCGGATTAATTCAATTCTCTTGACGATGTTTGAAACAAAGCTTTCGCAAATTTTGAAAGAATCTGAAGCTTATGTTTTCCTAAGCTCAGGAAATACCGCTGAGAAAATACCATTAATTAAAATTGAACATTCTCTGTCAGAACTTTATTAAAGGCATATTAATTTCCTATCAGTAGTCTTAAAACCTTTTGGATTATAATACTTTTAGTCTATTTGTATAATTTAACCACTAAATATATTTTTATCTATACATAACAACTTCTAATAAACTTCTATTTTTTACTGAGTTCATGATTTAGTTTTTGGATATACAATTATCTTACCTCTTTATATAACTATAATACTATTATAAATAATATTAAAGACTCGGTTATATATAACTTTGTATTTATAACTTTTTTATCGCATCTTCAAGCTGTAGTCTTGTCTAAAAGAAAGAATAACACAATCCTTTTATTCTTTATAAGAAGAGGAAAATAAAGTTTTATGATAAGCATCTATTATTGAACAAATTTACTAATTACAATTAGACTCTGAAGTATATACGAGATTTGGTTGATTGATTGATATTTTATCAACATCACAAGTTAGAAACAACACAAGGGCTATTACTGAAGTACTTCGCATTTTTTTAGTCGCGGTCAAGTAACGAAATATACACCTGAAAAATAGTATCACCCACCCATATTTCCACAGCACGTCAACTCAAGGACTTTTTGCCCCCACAAATTTAATTTGCATTTTTTGTATAGTAATATATGTATAATATATCACTATACAAAAGATGTTTAGTGAAATTAGAATTCTGACACACGACTCGACTGATGCATCGCCGGCGACGAGCTCGATGTCATTACTATTCAGTTACCGAAGTTGCTGCTAAAGTAGATGAAAAATATTTAATTTTCGTCCATCTTTGTTTCCTTGATCTGGTAAATTTACTGCAGTTTTGAAAATTATAGAATGTTTAGTTTCTAAACAAACATTTAGTACATCCAAATATTTTGACCGATTTTTCTGCAGGTGAACGGTCATCACGTTTTATTGCTACTCAATTCAATAAAATGTTCCAATTACTTACAAATTATAGAATATGCATTATACATCTATATAATTTATTATTTTATAGTTGTATACAAAATTTAGATATATTTTTTTAAAAACATTATAATGGAATTTTATGAGCAAATGAATTTTTTCTTTATTGGAGTTGATTAAAAATCTACTTCGCATCTTGGATGCTCTTTATTTCTGTAGATTGTAATCGTTTCAAACTCCATTTAATAAATTTCTCTATAAGGTTTTCAGTAAAAATTCTAATATGGTTATCAATTGAAATTAAAATTCTTTGCCGTTAATTTAATGAATATAAACTAAAGAGATGTTTTACAAGCATAACCCGAACGAATAAAAATGCCTCTTTTGAATGTTTATGTAAACGTAGAAACATTCTACTGGAATAAAGTAAAAATAATTGTAATAAAAAGGTATATTGTGTTATATTACTATCACATTGCTGAAAACCATTTCCACTTGTTAGAGACTTTTAATTCAATTGACTCAACTGTAACACTGTTTTATTAGCGTCATGTTATGGTATTATTTGTATCTAAAAGGTAAAGTATCTTCAAAACTCAAATATGAAATGTTTTAATTGTTTTAAAAATGACGACATTTCTCATTAAACCATTAACACTCTCACCAGAACTGGATTCAGGCAACTCAGGCATTCAAGCAAACGTGCAACATTTGTGACTCCCAAATTGAGTTCGGGTAGGAGAAGTATTAATATTTTTATTCAAGGAAGAATGAACTGAATTCAAATTTTCTTTTCAATAAAATATTTAATATACAATTCATTCATTTCACAATAGAGAACAGTATTTATTCTTGGAGCAAGAGAAAAATTAGTGTGATCACAGCTATAAATACGTGCCAAAGGGGTATTTCGAATAGTTAGTCGGACATTTTTATTTCTCATCGTCATTTTTCACGAATTTTATTCAAAAAAGACCTTTTTCGCTATGTCTGATTCAGATGTCGATGAAGAATACAATTTGTGTTGTTCAGGCTGTGAAAAAAGTTTGATGTAGGCTTGTATGCAGTACCATATTTTCATATATATTGTACTGTAAAGGACTCATGAAACTCATATAGTCAAAATCATATTGTTGTATCGAATTCAAAAAAACTCTATCATATTTAGTTTTAAAATTACTCTGCCGTTTGATTTATTTTATTACAATTGAAATATTTTGAGTAAAACGTATGAGTAATTCATTATTTTCCACATATATATTAAAACATTAAAAACGCAGCTATTCCGTTATTTTACTTATTTAATTATTTTTTTATTTTTATTATTTTTTGTAAAATAACAACTCTTTAATCATATTATTGATATGATGCACAACATCGAGCGTGAAATGTTTTTGTTTTCATATTTGATATATTTGTTTCTGAAATGTATGCCACAGTTACGGGGTTAATAGTTTATTTTATCTTTCTGTATCATGATTTACTTGATCATTGTATCAAACTCTTTTGATGAAATATCTATAGAAATTAACATTTAATGTCCTTTCCCTTACTTTCTGAGGTGTTAGATTTCCTTCAACTGCTATCATAGTACTATAAAAGAATATTATCACTGGAAAGGAATCAAACCCAAATATATGTAAAACAAAAAGCTAAGAAACACAAAGAATTTCTGATGGTAACTAATTATGATACTGTTAAAGCCAATCATAGCCAATTGTTCCATAGTTTAATGATGATGTTACTGGTTTTGCAAAGAAGAAAGCAGGAAAAAATTACAGTTGCTTGAAGAAGTGATACAATAATAATAATTTATTTAGCGGTTCCATGGTATATGCTAAATATTGCAAATCATTTTATTCTTCAAACCGTACACGATTCATAGGATACAGTTGTTAAAACAGTTAGATTGCAACCAACCCTCCAGTCATGACTGTTGATGATTTGTGTCATTGGAATAAATATATGAATTTCTCAGCATCATAGGAGCAATGAATATACTCAGATCTCTTACATTTAAGGAATTTCGTATATTTGTATAATACAAGAAAAGTTTTGGGTTTAGGGAAGGAACGTAATGGTATTGTGTGAATTAATCATTATTACTGATTTCCCTAGGTTTTCTTATAGAGAATCAAACCTGTAGGTCCAGTAAGGAACAAAGTATCAAGCACAGTTTTCACTAACATTTTTCAAATGTGGTGACTCCCAATTTCCAATTACCAAACTGGTTAAAATAATTGATTTCCTACAAGTTAGAATATTACTTTGCTCTACACTAAAAACCAAGAATTTATAATTTTCAGAGAATTATCGAATGTTCTACTTTTTTTGTAATTAGAAATGAATATGCGCAAATACTGGTTAAAGAGTATTTTTAAAAAAATAACAGCATGAACATCAAGCTGAAACCAGAGAAAAGCATTTCTCCTGTGACGGCTCAAAAACAGCTGCTTAACATTATATAACGATTCTTTTCTACACTAAATATTTTCACCATATAAAATAGATAGAGTTTTAATATATTGAACAAATTCTAAACTTTCAATGCATTCTAAAAATATTTTTTTTAAGATTGCGATTTTAGTTTTAGAAACTCCATAGTTTAACCAGTATCAAAATCTGGGCCAACCATTTTTTTGCAGAGAGCTATAGACTCTGCCTGACTTGAATGCATACCAAATCATAAAATCTGGTAGAAAAAATTTCAGTTCAAACTATTTTTAAGCTGTATACAGCTTTTCTCAATGAACTATCTATAAAATAAGAGAGCATTTCACTTCTCATCGCTCTTCATTTCCTGTATTTCAGACCATTTTCGACACATTAATCATTATTTTCACCTAATTAAATGAATTAATAACAAGACTCTGAGAGGTTTTTCAAATCCAAAAAAATTAGATTCACTTATCACTGAAACATGAACTACATTAAGTAAAGTATGAAGACCGTACTCATAAATTGTTAATTTTTCATCATAAAGTGATGTAATTTGAATGCAATTGAAGATGTAACATAGAAGACTAAATTTTTATTATTGGAAATTCTTTTTCGGGATTAGAAAAAAAAAAGGTCAACATATATAGACAGCAAATAGTAATTTTTTTTTTAACATGTGAGAATTCTCAATTAAAAGTGATGCAAAATATGTTTACATATTATCATACTAGTTAAATCATTGAATTTACAGCTTTATCGTGAATTGATTCCTCTTCTTTATTTAATCAACAAACCAATTTGTTATTGTTTACATGAAGTAAATTCTTTTTGTAAAGATAAGCAAGAAAATCGAGCTATACTACTTAATATTAGATTTCTTAAACGAAATTATTTTAACTTTATTGTAAGTTCCATGACACTTTAATTTAAAGTCATTTAGATTTCATTTTCTAAATTGCATTTATTTTCAGGAACTATAACATGGAATGGATGATAAGCTCTTTCGTGTCAAAAAAAAAAAAAACAATTCAATCCCTGTTAAGCAATAATGTATTAAATCTAATACAACATGTGACAATAATAAAAAACGAGAAAAAATATCTACTTTAAAAGAATTTTAAAAAATACATCAGTTTCTTGTTCGTATATCACGATGATTTAAATTTTATTTTCCTGACCAGAATGACCTCGAAATTTGATTCACATCCAATTTTTCTTTCATACGAAATAAACATCGACGAGATTGTCTTAATAGCAAACTTCAGGTAAAGTCATGTTTCATCAAACTATCTTTAATAGCACTTTAGAAGTATTTCCACTTTTTACATCTTTGCGTAAATAAGAACTGAACCAATCTTTTCTCGCAAATCGAAACAGAAGCAATCTCTTTTCGTAAATAGAAATAGAAAAAAAATCACTTTTCTCAAATGGAAAACAGAAATAATTACTTTTCGTTACCTTGAAAAAATCTAAAGAGATAGCTCAAGGAGTAGAATTTGTTATTGACTTTACAGCCAATAATATTATTGACTGGGATTCTCAGAAATATTTTTGAGATTTTTTAAGACATTTTATAAGAGTTCCGAGAAGTTTTGACAAAATATTCATAAAGTTGGGTTTTCATTGTATAAACTATTCAAACATTTCTATAAAATATTCAAAGTTTCATAGGTTATTGCATTTTATTCAGATCTCTGTTATTTACTTACGAATTCCGTTATAGAAAGTTTAGCGACTTGTTCGTAAATTCAAAGCATAGGTGAAATAGGACATGAGTTAGTGACTATGTGGATTTTCCAACAAAGCTAACACGGTTGGCCAATAATTAAACCTAATATTAGATTTCATTCCATTAAAGTATTATGATGGATATTAAGTGTATTAAGAATATTTTACTAAATACATATTTCAACTCATACATAATAAGCATAACACAAAATAAAAAGTCTATTAAGACATCATGATTTTGAAGATGAAAAGCTTTTATCTTCAATAATAAATATGTAAGTAATTTTAACTTAATATGTGCCTTAGAATAAAATAAGGAATGGTTAGAGAAAACTAATTATATGTACTTGCAAGAATTTTAATAAAAGTTAACGTCATGAATGTACAAAAAGAATGATATAATAAAGTAAGAAATAGAGTTATATGTATGAATAAAACATTCATGTGCAATGAAATTAACATGAATATCACCTTTTGAATATATGATGTAACTTTTGAAGAATATAATTTGAATATTTTAACATGCAAAAGTGAAAACTATTAAATTTATTAAATTTTCTACTTATGAATAAGAATGAAGCCAAGTTTATATGTATCCAAGATTTATGAAAATCTCTCGAAAAACTTTACCTAACATTTTTGTAATTAAATATCTACTTTAAAGTAACTGTTGTTTGATGAAATACTGAATAAGTGTATGCAACAGAAATTGTTTTCCATAAGTGCTCATTTCTCACAAAAATAATTAAAGCACTCATGTTGCCATCTTTTAAATTTATTGAAAATATCTTTTAGAGGGTTGATAGAAACAAATAGTACTCCGAAAAATTATATATATATATATATATATATATATATATACTGCTAGACATTAAAAGGCTACTCTAGATGGAAAGCAAAGAGCACTCTTATTAACTGTATGTATTCAGTTTAAGGGGTTGAGGATATGATATTAACATTACAGGAGCTGTAGGACTCCCATTGTGCAAAATTCAGTATCTAGAGATTACTTCTTGCAGCAATAAGATCAAATAGTTTGGATGAGGGGTATGAGTGCATTTTTTCACATGGCTTTAACTTTGTACTCCTTAATCAAAGTAGTTGGTAATTAGTGAGAAACTAGCCTCTCGGAAACTCATGACTAAATGTTATGAATGAGTGAGAAATTTGAAAAACCAGCTGACCAGGCCGAAAGTCGAACATCCTTTGTATTGAGCAAGAACATGATAACACTAAAAATGTTGGTTATGCATATTCTTGTTGAAAACATGATAGTTTAAATAAAAATAAAAATAAGACCATAAATAAAAATTACAACAAAGAGATGTCGAAAGTCTATCTAAGGCTTTGGACTGAGAATGTGTGTTTCAACGAGTTTCACGGATCAAACCATCACAACTTCAGTAATTAAATTATCAGTTATGGAAAAAAAAAAGAATAATCAAAAATTCCAAAACCAAACAATAACTGAACATTAGAAAAATAAAACAAGGAAAGAAATGCATTTCGCACAAACATCGTACACATACTTAAACAAATTAATACATACTTATTCATTCCTACTCCATAAAATTATTTAAATAAAAAAAAAATCTGTAACTTTTATCTTATGTATATATATATATATATATTCTTTAAAACGGACTTCCAATTGATATTTCAAGTTCTTTTCTCAATGATGAAATTGAAAAAGAATGAAAAAATAAGCTACTAGGCTGTGCCTGTGATATATAACAGAGAAATTCTGAGCGAAATTATTTTCAATGACGATGGTGCAAACGATTTTGGACAACAGAATATCGTCAAAAAAGTAGAGAACTCATACAACGTTATTACATATAATTAATTCTTGATTCTATGGCAACTCACCCTTTACCAGTGAAATGTCATCGATGAATAACACATTCCTGGCAGGAATGCTGTATTATATAGTAAATCCCTTTTCATGCTTAATTAATACGTATTGCAGAGAAATAATGCAGCATCAGATGATTATGACAGAAACTTCAGAGGAATGGATGTTACATTATGTATAGCTGGCGCATTCAATTTTAATGGTAGTAAAGACGATAGTCATATCAGATTCGATCAAACTGATTCAAGGTAGATGATACTACACAGTTGTTGTAAATTAAAAATCTCTAATATTTTAATTTGATAACATGAATTTAATATATACACGTTTATTAATAATATCTTTGATTTTATTTACATCAATTTGCTTAAAAAACGATGGAGATTTAAAATTGGAATTTTAATGCACAAGATTACCACCAAATTTATTAATTATATAGATTAGCTAAGTATGATAATATTTTATTCACAGGCAGAATCTCTCTCTATCTTTCCTTAAAATTTCGATGTGCAGAAAATTACACATTTTCTAGAAGCATATGTAATTTCACTCATTAGTGGGCGTGGTTCAAGTATTTTATAATTTTTATATAAATTAATGCAGAATTTGAGTGAAAAAAAAATCAATGCATTAATTTTTGGTTTCATAATTATAAATTTTTTAAATGATTTTATGATTTTCTGTGATACAATTCAAATACGAATCATTGGTGTCTGAATAGTAGGTTCTAAAATTGCAAATGAATATGTTCTCCCATTTGACTTACATAATGAAAAATAAAGGAATGTGTGAACAATCATGGTTTTATACTTTTTTTGGTATGGTGCCACAGATAAAAAATATTATCGTGTTGAATTTACCTTCATATAAATTATAAGAGAGTTTATTTATAATATATTCAAAGAAAATAGTCGTATTTTAAAATGCAACTAGGTTTTAGGGGAAAATATATCATTCGACAGGAGATGAATTATATTGAAAGAGTGATAAATTATTTATCCTATTTTATTCGTTTATCTTATGTTTTTATGTTATATTACATTTTTAGAGTTCTCTTTATTCAGAGCAAACAGAGACCTAACCAATAATTTTATAATACATATGTCTGAAACGGTCTTAATATCTCTTCTTATAACTTACTTAACCATCTAAACGTACTTTTTCTTATTAACGCACTTTAGATTTAACGCCCAAAGAAATTGTCTCAAATAATCGTAATGTGAATTTAACTAAAACTTTGACTTTCTTCGTCAATTTTCTTAATTACAAATCAAATTACGTCAACAAATAATCCGATTTCGATTGCCCCTTTCTTTTTTCGTGTAAAAAAATTATCAAAAAAAAAAAAAAGACTTTCTCCTCATGACAACTCACTAAAATTGATTAATTTTTTTAACAAAGTTGGAATTTGAAACATATATATCACACCTTCTTCATACAAATAACATAATAAAAAATGAGAATAAATTTATATCAAATAGGAATTAATTTAATTATTGTACGTAGGTTGTGTGGTTAAAACAAATTATTTAGACTTTTGAATGAATGACTTTTGAATATTCAAGGTTGATTTAATCCGTTTTTGTTTAAATAACTGTATATAGTTTATAAATGACTCTAATTTTTCATATAAGATACATAATGAATTGGAGAATAATAATAACACGTTTATGATTCAACGGTATGGGAAATAATATAAGTTATGATAATTAAGTAACTCAGGGATTATAAACTGGGTATTAAATTATTCATTATAACCGAATAATGTAATTGGAAAAATGTTTACCCACAAAACGCTTATTATGAAAAATTTCGTTATAAAGAAATTAGTATTCTTATTTATACGTCTGAAGATTCTTGACTTTGAAGTTAGTGTTAATGGTTTTGATATAAACTATTCATTTCTTAGTTTAATCTGAAAAAAAAATACAAAAAATTTTAATATTTTTTCATGTTAAATTATGAATTTATTTACATAACTAGAAGAAGATTCCATTTTTATGCCTCTAAAGAAACTTGAGTAATTTTACGGTTATAAATATTTTAGTCATTTAAAAGGAGTCTTTTGTGAAAAGGAGAGATTATTTTTAACTTCCTAATGGAAAAACCATATCTGTTTACTGAAAGTAAATACAAACGTTTTTTTCCTTGCATATTATATGTATAGAAAAATAATCTCGTTCCCTGATCTTTTGTTTTACTAACAAAAATATAAATTTTTAATTAATGAAAATTTTATTTAATTTAATATTCTTTGCAATGCAAGTCATTGAATTTTAAATCTTAATTACATGTATAATCTTCTGAAAAAAGGACCCCCCCCAAATCAAATATATTTTTTTACTATTTTTATACCGAAAACACTCATGGATCTATGCATTTGAGTGAAATAACAATATAATGTATAATTGATATATGTTACACTATTTTAGCTTTTTAAATCTTAAATTTCAATTACTATATTAAAAGATACATTGAATAACATCTGATTATTTTATAAATCATAACTATAATCATAGACCTATTTAGAAATACAATCTATTATTTCTTGTTACGTCTATTTAAAGTAGAATTATTGCATAAAATGATTCCACATAGCCAGCGTAATTACTTTTAGCTGATAACCAGAACGTTGCATATTTGTAATGAAATTTGGATAGTTAAAATATAATTCATTTAATTTGTAAAACATCCTATTTAAAAAAATTTTCTTCAATCACCAAAGAGCTTTGATTTCTTTTTTCATTCTAAAGAAGAATAATTACTCTCAATTTATTTACAGACAAATCCGAAATCAGTCTTTTTTTTAAATTGATTTAATTAAGACAAAAATATATTTAAAATTTGTCCAAGGTAGGACTTCAAAAACATATTTATTTTAACTTGAAATTTCAATTGCGATTTTTATACTTTTGGAATATTTTAGATCTTGATAATCGTAAGAATATATATTATATATATATATATATATATATATATATATATATATATAATGTTCTGAAAAGTAGACTTTAGAAATATTTACTTATGTATTGAGATTAAAGATTGGGATCAAAAGAACAGCTTCTTTTTTGAGCCAATTCAACTAAAAAAAGGAAGAAACCCTGCTCAATGATCTACCAGAAATCTGTTCTTTGCAATTCCGAATCGTTTTTCCTCACAGCCAAAAACAGGAAACTCCACAGGCGTCTCCAGTGCTCTCAAATTTGCCCCCTCCCTTATCTGTTCATTTTCATCCGAATGCAATAGTTATTTTTAGAGGCATTCGAAGAAAATTGTTAGGGGAATATACTAGATTACTTCAGTGCAGACAATTCTCACTATTTTGCTCGTTTTTAAGAACATAAGAAGGATGGATCAATAAGTACCAAATGTATACCTATGGAATGTGGACTTTCCTCACAGATGACACTTCCACAAGCACTCTTACGCAGGGTCACTTGACATATATAGCATTTTGTTTGTCTATTCCTAACCTACAAAACCGTACATATGGAAAATTGTGAAAGTATAAATTCGTAATTTTTTCTGTTTGAAAATGTCGAATTTTACACCAAAAAGGAACATTTGCAGGAGGTTTTAATTCATGTTTTCATTTTGTAGAAAACAGTTGCTCAAACTTATCAAATACTTGTAGAAGTTTACAATGTACCATCACTATATCATGACATTTGTAAGCTTTGGATCATTTGATTCAAAGCACATTATTTTGATATGAAAGACAAAGCTTATGGGAAACCACTTAAAGTATTTGAAGATACGGCGTTGCAAGGAATGTTGAGCGAAGACTTCACTCAAACTCAATCACAATTGGTCGAAAAATTTACTTTGACTCAAAAAATTGTCACTGAACTCTTGCATGTGACAGAAGAAGTTCAAAAAGGAGGAAAATTGGTAGGTACCACACGGTTTGACTGAAAGCCAAATAGAGAATAGAAAAGTCACTAGCGAGCTCCTGTTAAAAAGATTCTAGTGGAAGAATTTCCTGTATTGAATCTTAACAGTTGATGAAAACTGGATTTATTTTGATAATCCCAAACGAATAAAGTCATCGGTGGATCCAGTTCAACCATCAACTTCGACTCTAAGACCAAATTACTGGTGAAAGAAGTCAATACTTTGAGTTTGATGGGGTCACAAGGATGTTGTTTATTATGAATTTCTCAAACCTAGTGAAACGGTTAATGCAACCGAATATAAATGATCAACTCGAGCCCTAGATTAATCACAAAAACCACAGAACGGGTCCAAAAAATGAAAAGTATTTTGGGCTCAAAGTTTCGAGAAGTGTTGAGTAGAAAAAGCTCTATCTTCAATGTTGTCAGACCTTTAATGTTAGAGAATACATATTTCAAACTTCTATTACTCAGAGCCTTACAAGCTGAATTTCACGAAATTAGATATTTAAGCTACTTTTAAGATGAAAAATGGAATACATGGAAAAAAGGACTAGAAATAGTTAATTTCTGAAATCGAATTATTCAAATAAACTTCACACCCTATATGTATACGATAAAAGTATGCCGAGAGTAACTTTTAGCATTTTTCTCTTCTTTAAGTTATTTGATTCCGCAAACTAATGCAAACAATAATATAGCAATAAGCTATATATATATATGATGTGAAACATGGTTTCCTGAGGTGCATCTAAATGTGATTAAATCATGCAGTCAGTCATGGTAGATACAACAGGTAATAAGCACACAAACTTATCTTTTACTGCCAATGCTATAGGTCACAGGAAGGGAGAGACATCAAGCTACATGTTGTCGAGATCCACATTTATCCAATAATGCCTCACCTCTCGACACATCTACATGGAAGAAGCTTAGTGATACGCTAGAATACAGTGCTAAATTTTATATTGCAGAAGCCAAACGGATTGACTTTTACGGCATAAACTTCTTAGATTCCCTCACGTGCTTTAAACTTTGTATGCCAAAAAAAGGGAAAATCCCCTTTTCACCTGACGTGGGAATCGAAACTAAAACCCTAGACCACTTGGAAACGATCGAAAACTACTCCCGGTATTCAAAAAATCTGATACAACCCCCCTAAAACCTATAATTCCATTATATATATATATATATATATATATATATATATATATATATATATATGTATGTATGTACAGAGAGAGAGAGGCTCCCAAGAAACTTAATGTAGTTTTCTCAAATAATAATAATAAAAAGAAATCTGAACTTCAAAAGTATTTTTTAAAGGAATTGACAAAATGATTGGCAACTTTTAATGCTAAACTAACCTTTCAGAAACCTGCAAAACCCAAGTCACTGTCATCCGACTCTCGACTCTTTCTCTCTTTTTTATCATCTTTAATTACTTATCTTCCTCTTGCCCGTAAAGATCTTGGAATATAAAAGGAGTGCATATGACTTTGAAAAACGAGGAAATAATCTTTACCTTCATTATATACCATACACTCCAATTTTAAGATGAATTTTTAAAGAAAAAAACTACGTCTTTTACATCGGAAAATATGCGGTATGTATATAATCCTAATAATATCTTAACTCAATATTCTTTTACTTCCAGGTAGAAGATTTCCATTTTTTTTTGTTTCTTCAAGAAGTTTTGACTGAAAGTAGAATGAACCTTTAAAAATGGATCATTGAATTTCATATTAATTCGAAGTCTTTTGCTTTGTTCATGTGTACTTTCAAGTTTGAGACGTATATATATGTCTTAAAATGAAATAAGCAAAATATATTCCATAAAGGAATAAACTTTAAATTTTCTAGAACCATTTTCATAGTATTTTATTTATTTTCCAAAAATATATACTTTCTTTGTTCTTAGTCTCTTTCAACGTTTGAAATTATTAAAGCTCGACTGAAGCAAACTTTCTCCTAAAGTAGCACAGATTTACCAAATACACTACTATTAGCTATTTAATTTAAGAAAATAGAGCTTATTTAAACTATTGTTCAAATATATATATTGCTTAGCAAATGCATGTTATCAAAATGAACTGAATTAAAGTAAATAATTTTCCAAGTTAAATTTATAAAACTCAAAATAACGAAGATTGAATGTTGTAATTTAAATCATGAAATAGAAAAAACATTAATTTAATATTTGCTGATATTTTAATTGAAAGCTGAAACAAATAGAAATCCATATTAATCGGCGATATAAATTAATGATATGCTTCCTGCGTATAGTTATTTTTAAAAGTAAATAATGAAATATGAGCAGTATATAAATAAGAATTCTTTGCAATAGGTTATTTTTTCATTCTTAAAGATAATCAAGTTTTTATTCAGATTAATTGTTATTCTTCTTCCAATAAAACCATATGTTCTAAGCAGGATAGGTCATTATGAATATATATTAAGCTTTAGATAATTTAATACAATAAAATTATCTCTCTCTTCAATAGAACAATGAGGATGCAGTACGAAACATTTTACCATACTATTATGGGCAGATAATTTATAATATTATAATTGAAAACGTCAAATGCAGCGAAATTAGTTTTGTGAAAAAGCGTACTTTTTGTTTCTTATAAGAAAAAAGATAATTTGAATAGTCGTAATGATGTACTGATAAACTCATTTTGAGTTCAAGATTAATTAGTTTAGATAAAAGAAGCATGTACTCGGAAATCAAAACGAATTTTAATTTAGCAATATATGGCTGCGAATAATATTAATAAAAGTATAGAAAATTACAACCATTACTTTTTTTCATTAGAATTTAAAACAATTTAATAACACGTATGTATACTACTATGTTACACGCATTAAGTTTATGGTTTTCATAAAGATAATACCTATATATATATATATATATATATACTCGACTTTGTTATTAAAACAGTAATTTTTATTGAGCAATGATAGAAGCTAATATAACTATGGAATTCTTAATGTCTGTTAATACTAATTCACTAATACTTAGTAAGCCATTCTCTACAAACTCAGTTTCCATCCCAAGACATTGGTATAGTCTTAACGTAAAATCAAATATTAATCCAAACCAAAATTGTTAATAAATCAAAATTTCATTTTTAAAATATAAGTAATAATAAATGAATTCATTTACTTCAAAGAAAATTAGTATCAATGATATATTTCTTGTTATCTAGGAAGTTGGTACAAAAAGTACCCGTTTTTAATGAACAATAACTATGCTAAAGCAGATTGGTGTTATCCTTGTGTGCTACAATCGTAGGAGCAAACAAATGAACTTTGATTAGAAGGTTGCGTTTGATTTGGCAGCCGCCTGCATTCAAATAAAAATTTGTTTGGTGCCAGTGGACTTGTGATACCCGGATTCATCATTACGTGTCGGAAACGAAACAAGAATCAAAACAATGAATTACTGCCGGTGAATCTTTTCCAAAAAAGGCGATGACGGTTATATCTGCCGGGAAAATTATGGGAAGAGTTTTTTGAGATACAGAGAGCCTCACATATGCAAGGATTTCTTAGTGAAAGAAAAAATAATTCCTGAACAATCAATACTATGGTGAGTTTCACCATTCCCCATTCCCAGTACCCAATCCTAAAATAGGTATTTTTTCAGCAATTACAATTACAATTTATTTGGTTCGACTAAAACACTGATCAGGTAAATTCTGGAGAAACTCAGGAATATTATAATAAATTTTTATCTTCTGTTTCTAAATAGAAGGGAATAATAGGGAATTTCTAATAAAATTAGAGAGGGGCATTCCTACGCCATTAACTTCTTTTCCTTTGGAACAATCGATTTATATTACTTGTAGGTAAATTTTGACTCAAAACAAAGAGTCATTTATACCCCTCCCTTCCCCGAAAGAAAAACACAAAATGACTTAGGACATGTGCATTTCGGAAAATAATTTATATACAATAATTTTAAGGTGTTCAACAAACAGGTCGATTCAAGAAACTCTTTCAATTAGATTTTGCGGAGATATAAAATTTTATTTTTATAAACTGTTACAAATAAATATTAAATGTAAGGAAATGTAAACATAATGCTTTATTTCAAGTACTGCGGTAAAAATATATTATTTGTAGTGTCGTAGTCAAATATATAATGTTTGTGCATAGCTATGAAGTTTCTTTTTATGTTTCAGACATGACAATATACTCATTTATTGACCTATTTAAGAGAAAATACCCAATGTTTTGAAAGCCAAACACTAAGTACCTTCTAAGTGTCATTTCTAATACTAAATACTCACCTGTTAAATGTGAAATTTAGAAAAGAGTTACGTGTTGAGAATAATATTCAAAAACAGTATTTTAAATTTAATTAAAATAAATCGTAATATCAAGCTTAATTTTTTTTTCTGAAAACCTTTCACAATTTTCTTAACCAAGCTCAAGAACTTTCCAATAATAGTAAAAAAATTCATTCAAAGAACTTCTGATAAAACTAATTTTTTAAAATATCAAAATTCCAAATCGAATTCATACTATTTAAATTCAGTTTCAAACATTTTAAGAGTTAAAGAATGAATTAATACATTTATGAAATGTAATTCATTTTTACAAAATTGATAGAAAATTAGCGAATCAAAGAAGGATACAATAGAATTATTTTCTTTCATAACAAAGCAAAGGTGTTAAAATTTATTGTATGTTTTAAGAAAAAAATTTATCGATAAAAAACCCAATCTTTTTTTGTTTATCGAGTAATTGTCGGTGTTTTTATCGATTATCACATTAGCAAAAGTAATGACAAAAAAGTCGGTTTCATTCATTAATTATTTTACTACCAAAAATCCCTTTATCATATTCTTGTATTTTATAGGTTTGAAATAGATATTTTATATTATAGGATAATTAAGGCTTTCTATTTCGATAAAAATATTCTGAGTTACCAGGTATGACATTGCATGTATCTAATATTTGACGTGAAATTAACAAAGAAACTTACTCTTTTTATATTAGCTTGATAATGAATAATTTTATCAAAATTCATTTTTCTTAATCCATATTTTGAGAAAAATCAAAGGTATTAACTTGAAAGTGTGACAAATATAAAAGTAGATATGAAAGTTATCAGAAAATAAATCACACTCAGTTAAAGTTCAATAATTGTTTCTGCTCGTGCATTTTTCTATTTTTATGACATATTTTCAAGCACAAAGTAAAGAGTGAGAAGAAAAAACCGCAAGTAAGTTATATAATTTTATTATTTTACTGATCTTTTTATCTAGTATACTATTCGATTCTGTCTTGAATATATATAATTTATTCCGCCAATGCAATTGTGGAATTTGGTTTATTTTGTATGCATTTATTTCAGTAGATTGTTGAGAAAACTGCTGAAGTTTGAAATTAAACTATTCGTCCTCCTCTTGCGTCATAAACTTTTACAGTTCAGATTATTTTATTAAAAAAGGAATATGATGTACGAATTTTTTATCACTTATCCCAGGATAAACAAAGAATCATTTTAACAAAGATATAGAAACATCCTCATATTTTTGTATATTACTTATGAAAAAAAAAACGATACAATAACAACAAAAACTCTATAAAAATTCCTTAAATTGAAAAGTAAAAAAAATACTTGATTTTCAGATTTTTATTGCCTTTTTTTTAAATTACAAATGACTTTTGGCATAAAAATGAGTTAATCAATATTCTATAAATCCTAAAAATACATCTTTTATGTACTTTCATCTTACATTTAATAATTCAAACTTTTTTATCATTTTAATTTAATTATTCATATGCATAGATAAGAAATTAAGTTCTTAGAATAATTTAATTCTCTAGACATTTTAGCCATTTTTAAATTTTAAAAAAATCTGCTTGTTATTTATACAAACTTTTTTTTTGCGAAATTATTTATTGCGAAATTTGCCTTTGTTAAGAAAAAGAGGGAAAGTTGAAACTATTATATTTATCATGTTGTAAAATGACTGATATTAACGTAGGATTAAATATGAGAAGAAAAAGCATATTATTTATGCAAATAATATATCCTTTATTAGATACAATTGCTTTTCATACGTTTAGGATGTATCCTTTTAGTTTTTCTCCTTAGTTGTAAAGGACTTACAACGAATTAGGATTAAATTTCGCACGAAAATAATAAAGATTACTTATAATACAAAGACCTCTAAGAATATTTTACTGTGCGTTTTAAAGTAGTTTTCATGATTGAAAAATATATTAAAAACAATTTTCCATTAAAGGATGTAGGAACTTAATTTCTCTTACTTAAATTTTAAAACATGCATTTCAGTGCAGTTGCATTTTGTGATAACAAATTTACTGACATAATCCTGCTTTAGAAAAAACTCTTGCAGATTCTAATTTCAGAATCGAAAACTATTAGAATGTATTTCCACTTTATGTTTTAATGATTATAATAGCTCTTTTTCTTAGTCTTCTTAATAATATTTTTGTGTAAGAGGTAGATTATAAGATTATAATGTATTTCTGTTATTGTTTTAAACAATAATTTAAGCATGTCTTTCCTAAATAAGGCAATTTCAGAATTCGAAGGAACAGAGTACTATAACTATTATAATGCGTAGTATAATTTAATATTCTAAATTATTAGATTATTTGGTATATTAAATTGTTTACCAAATAACTGGTAAAAACGTTATAGGATTACCAGTAACAGTTAGAGATTAATATTTTCAATTTACTGGTAGACCAAGTTACCAGTATTGTAATCCCTAGTTGTATTATTCCATGCATTATAATATTTATTAATTCTCTAAAGTCTTTAATAATAAAAAAAAAATCAAAACTAAAATAAGGTAAGCAATTGTTAAATTGTTAATTTTCATCGTATAATCATACATGATTTGATCAAAAAACAGTATAAATGCAATTTACAAAGACATATACATTTATGATTTTTTCCCGCTATGTTTTTATAGCTACTACTATCATAAATACTATTTATAATGTATAAAATATATTTATTAAATAAATAAGCAAGTTAAGCTTTATTTTATAATCACATATGATTTTATTGAAAAATGACTCGAACAAGGAAATATAGATTTATGAATTCTTTTTCCATTATGCTGCTACAACTAAAGCAATCAGAAATATTGTTCCTGATAAACATGTTATTTGGATAAATTGAAAAGTTTCACCAACAAAACTTTTACAACAAAATTAGAACTCACAAACTCGTATATAAAATAGTTATTTCAATTAAGGATTATGAAATCTTATCAGGATGTTCAATTACTTAAACTTTCTGATATTAACATGATTCAGTGTTTATATAATCTCAAATTTCCAGACTTTTAAATTAGAAGTGGGGACTTAAAATTATTAAAAATTTGTTTTAAGCCATTAGCACGAAATCCGTTAAAATGCTTTTCAAGTCTTTGAATAAATTGAAAAAAAAAAAAAAAATCACAGTATTTGTGTATTAAAAATCATGCACAGAATGATTATTTTAAAATTCGACTAACTCAAACTTCGTGATTATCTAAAGTTCCAAATAATCTATCTAATATTAATTAAAAACTTATGCTAGCGACTCGTCATATTCTAAGACTTGAAGATAAAATTATGAATAGTGTTCGAAAGATTAATTAATAATTCGCGTTCGTAAGTCCCTCTAATTTATTTTGCATAATACTTGATGGTAACATTATGAATAATCTCGGAAAACTTAATTAATAATGCGCGTTCGTAACTCGCTTTATATCCAAATACTTGGACATAAAAATATTTCTGACTCTAGTATGATTTAATCTATTTCCCAAACACACGTTTTTAAAATCTGTAATAGAGCATACTTCAAAAAAATTATGAATAGTATGGAAAATGTAACTTGTATTTATCAAATCATGTGGATTTTAATTTTACGAACGTTATCTAGAAGCAAATAGAGTCAAGAATCAAATTGGTATTATTTAAAATACACATGCTGTTAAATAAATGTCGTTGATTTATTTTTAGCTGGTATTGAAAGATAATCTGGCTCTAGAGCTGAGTTTTTCAAACATATAGATTTTAGAAAAGATTAGAGAAACATTTTCTAAAGTTTATTTATACAACAACTCTTTTGTATATAACTCTCCTAACTAAGACCGCTTAAGTATATTATTGGAAAATGTGAAGAATGAAATCGTAGTTTACATACAAAATATAATTTGAATTTACACTTTAAAACTCGTGGAGTTTTATTAAATTTATGCTTAATGCCTACAGATTATTTCACGGTTATATATTATTATGCTGATTAGAAAACTTGATGCGTTGATAAATGAAAAAAGCTACGTTTAATGCAAATGATCTGTCATTAATCAGAAATTTAGAAATTGATAATTCGAAAATTTCATAAGTTCTAACAAAGATTCTTATAATACCAGCAGTGTTTTTCATAGTCATGCAATCTAGAAGTATTCTCTCCTGTTGTTATGGGATTCTATCAAATTAATATAAAAGGTCGAAGGAAAGTTACATTACATAAAAATTAATAAAGATCAATAAAATAAGACATCAAAATATTTATATTCCAGAAAATAAGCATTTTAGGTCTTTATTGTAAAGGAAATAAATCCGGATAAATTCATTTTGTCATTGAAAAATGACAGAAAAAAGATTATTTGAATTTATTCTGAATATTTATTGTTATGAATCAAAAGTTATCGGTTTTTATTGATATGAAAACTTTTGAATATATGAACGTATGATTGATTGAATTAAGCTTGAACATTTGCATAATCTGAGCGAAATCTGTGAAACAAATTAGAAGAGATTAGATGTTCTTAATCGTCGGTCTTAAGGGATCCAATTTATCATTGAGACTGGGAGAAAAACTTTCTTGCTGTTAAGTCGGGAACACAGTAAATAGACTTGAGGAAGTAAGGTTTTGAGAAATTTTGAGATTATTTAGTGTGTCAAATACATTCGACACTGGTAATGTAAAGAAAAATTATTCTGATTATTCCAAAAATTGACAAACTAGAACAAATGAAACTCGTTTGACTCGAAGAAGTTCTGAAAAACTTCATCTGTAAGTAATAAAAAGATTCTTCAGATTTTGATCATATAACTAAAAATAAATTATTTCATAACTCTTTTATTAATATTAATATTAACAAATTAATTGCAACTGCAAATTAGCGTTCATTAGTATTGAAATAAGTTTAGAATAATAAGCTCAAAAGAGGTGGCTTTTAAAGAACTAAATGTGATCGGAATTTGTTGTACTGCCCCATAGCTTGTGTTCCCTCCAAGTGTTACATTTGATTTGGTTTGTTTCTGAAAATCATGTCCAAATATGCAACGATGACCTTGAATCTGAACATGTTATTTACATTATATAATGAGGTGAACCGAAATCTGCCAGTTCTTGAAGCTGAAAACATCTTTATTTTAAAACGTTGGGATCTCTATCTATGCTGCTTAAAGATATTTTCTAAGGAAGATTTAAACATGGAAACACTACACTTACATTTTTTTCAAGTAAAATATGTTTACCTCCTTTTGAGGAGATAAACATCGTGTTCTGGGAATTTCTTTTAAGTAAACAGCTCCTGACCACTCAATTTGAATTTTTTTCTTAGTTTTTTCTGCATTTCTAATATACATTCTATCGATACATCGTGAATAAAATGGGTCATCGATTCAAAAGGAATGTAAACTTTCAGTTGAATTAAGTATAAAGGCTGTTTATAATACACGAAGTTTTATTTATTGGAAAAGTTATCTTTTTTTACGCAGAACAAATAAAAGAGATTTTCATTAGAAATAAAGTGAACTATCTATCAATGTCAAATCTTGTTTAAAAACAGTTTTTCTTCAGTGGAGGGAAAATATACATGCAAATAAAATTTAAAAAAAAAATAAATCTGAGCTTAAAATCAATAGAAAAGGCTTTAACAGTAAATTATAAATACTCTATTGCTTCAAAACATTGAAAAATCTTTTATTCAATAACAATATTGATAAAATGAACATATAAAAAGTTTTAAAACTTTTACTGTGGATGTTCGAGCAAAATACTATTTTGCAGTTTTATTTCCAAGAATTGTTCTTTGAAATATCTTTATGCATTTCAATTTATAACTTTCTGTTTGATAAGAGAGAAACAAAATCTTTCTACTGATACCAAATGGTTAAAATATCTTTTAAATATAAAAATACATAATAGAGAAAAATTATTATTTCGATTTTGCATTGAATTAACTGTTAAATTAATAAAATAGAAAATCTTTAATTTTTATCAGTGACATTTATAGCATTAAAAAACTATTCAAAATATTTTTTTTAGAATAACTATATGTATACAATTTTAGCCAGCTATCTTATGAAAATAAATTGCTGACGAAACAACGGTAATAAATTATATTAGGCTATCAAAAAATAATATAGAAAGTTTATTCTTAGCAAATGTTTAATACTTATTTGTGTACATTATTATGATTAGAGCTTATATTTATCCGTAAAAAGAGGCCTGTAATTTTAGGATAATTCTCTGAGCACTTTTTGTATTGTCTAGTATTAATAAGATTATATTAAAAACTCAAAAAAATCAGAATCTATAGTATTTTAAAATTTTATATTATCTCATCCAAAAACTTGCTTTTAATATGTAATGAAGAAAGAGATCAGTGAATGAATTTGTGTTTGTTGCACAGAAAATTAATTTCAACATTTGTAAGCTTTTCTTCAAATGAGTAAAGAAATTTCAATATTTCTCATTATAGTAAAAACAATAGATTATTTCTCATAAACTAGTAGTAACAGTAGTAACTTAAGTAGCAACATTCATTACTGTAATTTGCTTGTTCGCTAAAACAAGTTTCAATTGCGCTTTAAACATAAATTTAAAATTTATGTAACAATTTTTTTTCTCAGTTACAGTTCTCTAAAGTAACCTTCAAATATAAATGTTTACTTTTTGCATACTTATGTATTTAAAGGTTAGATTCCTCCTATCTGAAAAAATTCCGACAAGCAACAGCATGGATAATGTGTAATTTTAGGTTCCTGAGCCTCCCTTATTTTACGATATATAATTTCACATGACTTTGATGAATGACAGACATTCGTGCCGACACAGATCATTAATTTGCTTGGAAACAAATCCTTTGCCGATCAAAAGTTGATCAGAACATATGGTATCATTTGCTACTGGGAAATTCTATTGTATCCATAGTGACCCAAACTGTTATTTGTTCAAATTGTTTCCTGTATCTCATGAAACTCCTCGCGTTCGACTTTCATTTTTAAGTTAGCTGATACATTGATGTTATTTTCATTCACCGATAATAGGCAGATTTCCTCTTTCTCTAATTAAGAATTCTAGGTATGGCTTATCAGATATAAAAGTTTTATGAAACTCGAGATAATTTTGTAGCTTTTTTTAGGATATCGATTCTTTTTACCAATAACTTTCAAAATTAGCTTTTTGCTTCTTCATGACGTAGTGTTCATTTTGTAGCAATTAATGGTTTAAAAGAGTTTTGAAAAAAAAAATGTTTTAAGTTTAGTTCATGGTTCAGTAAAGTTGGTTAAACTTTTATTAGATTATTAAATTGTTAATTTTTTTAACTGTCCAGTTGCAAAAAATATTTGTTCATTTTAGATTTACTTCTGTTTTCGCAGAATGTGTTAGTATTTTTCTGTTAAGTAAATGCTTTTCCTAATGAGGTTTATTTTCATATTTCTTAGTAAATATATTACTGACCCAGTAAAGGTAGTATATTTTCTATTTTTCCAAGTCTTTGTCTAATTTTATCAATAAAAATACAAGTTATACACTATCTGCAACTCTTTTTTTTAAAAAAAGAGAGCTTTACTCAGGACTTTAGTGTAGGGTTTTGGAATCTTTTCTTTATCCTACTACACATGCTTGAAATTATGCTTAAATTTTCAGTCTCACTTATATGATTAAATCAAAAGGAACACTATATGATTTATTTATAAACACAAATAATAACATGTAATTTGTAAAGAAACAGAATGAATTAGAAGTAAATAATAAGAGGTAATTCATTTAACGAATAAGTATAATGGAACTAATCAAAAGTAAATAATTAAATGACATAATTCCCAATTATTTTGTTACATTATGCCCAAGTGTATTTATATAACAATTATATGTGAGTATAATTAATTTAAAATGCATTTAAATTTAGTGTAACATGATGTAATCTGAATATATTTAAAATTATTTTAAGGTAACTGACGCTTTAGATTGTTTCTAATTTTGTATTTTTTTTTTATTTTGCTATTAAAAATTAGTGAGTACTTTGCTGATTCCATAAACATATTACTTATGGGAATTTGATGAATGGAGCATAAATAAATCGAATTTTATAATTGTAAGCAAACGTGTCGCCATTCCAGAGAAAAAATGTTTTTGTTTTTTGCTCAAAATATAGTTTTATAGGATTTTAAAACACATTCCTAAAAATATATTTTTACACGAAGTGTTGATATTTCATGCATTATAAAAAGAGGTTATTTCCTACAATGCGAACATATTTTTTTTTGTAAAAAAAGTCATGTAATTTTTAACATTAGTAAAAAATAAACATTAGAAGCAACAAACAAACAAATATATTTTTAAAATTTTGTTGCATTCTTTTTTTATTCAAACTTATACTCAATGTATAGAAAATTACATTTATAAGTATACTGAACATTTTCAAAGTTACAAATGCAGTGAATTTTCTGCAAGATTTACTTTTAGGTAAATCTATGACTAATAAATGTGAATGCAGGCATTGATTATTAAGTGCTCATGCATAGTTATTTACGCATGAAATTTGATTTTTTGCTTTAACAGATTTCTAAGTATAAAGATTCCTCGATATCAAAATATGACTTGCCTGACTTTTAAATTGAAAAAGGGAGGATTGCTTAAACATGGCTTAAGATAATATGATTTTTATTTGTTGAAAACGTCTCAGAGTTTCATTAATTCAAGATGTAAACATTTTGCAATGATGGGTTATTCGCAAACCTTCCCTTCACTAACATTTGGATTTACTTTCTGATTTTATATTTAAATTTTCAATTTCGTTATCAATCAAATGAAACGTGATTACTCAAATTTAGTAATAATAAGTGTAGAGAATGGAATAATTAATATATAAATGTGAAAGAGTATTGAACATATAGGGTTAGTAATGAATGAGTGATGATGGAGTAGAAAAGTTAGAAATAAGAATAGTAGTGAAATTAGCAATGAGTAGTATTGCTGTTGACGTGTGGGAATATAGGTCGATAGCTAATGGACTATTTAGTAGAATCTTGTAGAATGAGCGGATGTTGGAATATCAGCTCGATCCACTAGTGTTTTTGATTAAATGCATTCGGACTTTGACAAGCGGGTAAGAGATTCACCTGAGATTATTATTCCAAGGTAAATTGCAGACGTATAAAGCGTTAGTAGACGAAGAGAGAGCATTGCCATAATTAAAGCTATTTAAATAATTTCAAAATTATAATCATCTGTTTTCTTTTCTTTGACTGTGATTATTTGTGTACTGAGACTTTAGCTTTGTGACTATTTTGATGGCAAACGATGATATCTGGAACTAATAACGGGAAGTCATGGAGGCTTTCACATCTTATCTGAGTACAACAAAAAACCGGTTACAATTTACTGATTCAGAGTCAAACCAGTGTTGAAATTTAAAATTTAGTTTTGACTATAACATATGACTTGAACAAATCCTACATATTTTCCGCAATACTTACAATTACTTTATAATTATTGTAACATCACAGTTACTGGAAAATGCTTTGTACCTTACCGTTACTGAAACACTATTTGTATGTTACACAATTATCGAGCCGTATTGACTATTTATTTAAGAAAGCAATAAAAAAATTTCAACAATTATTGCTGGAGTTTTAATCGTTAAAAATATTTTTTTACATAAAATACTCTAATGACATCTATTAAATATGACCATTACAAAATGTAAAACTTATTCCGAATTAATAAGCGGTAGAAATAATATTAGTATAGTTAGTAACAACATGTACAAATATTTTGTACATGTCTCGTTCATTGTAAATATAATACGAAAAATAATCAATGGAGTAAGAGACTTATGATTTAATTTCTGAAATGATTTGCCTTTTACATGTTTCGTAGAATAAATATAAAAATATAAATTACATATGTCATTTAATTCCTAATTTACTTTATAAACAATATTAAATGCGATTCCTTACTAATTGCTTAGCTAATTTAGCTTCTTAGAATTATTATCGAGGAATTATTTTAACGGCAATTGGTTTTTCTATCATTTTATCACATCAAAACGAAATTTCTTTCAATCTCATTTGAATTTATTTCATAATGAATTCAATTACTTTACTCTAGTTCAAAGTGGGTGGAATGAGCGTAAAATATTTGTCTTTCTGCAATACAGTTCTGCGTAGAATTCTTTTGTTTAATTTAGATATTCAGCTTTTATTGCTTCTATTGTAGTCTGTATTTGTCACTGACATTCTTAAATTGGTTTCAGTTTCCTTATTCAATCTAACCACGATGATGTCAGTCTCTAATGATTACTAATGTAAATTTAATTTTTGGAAAAATAAGATTTTTTTTTCCTTTTTTTATATGTGTAAAATGCCGTTCAATTTCTGAGTAATATTTTAATAAGAACAAATGAAAAAACGTCATCGTCTTTTAATCGTTATTTTTTTTATCTTTTCTTTTAATTTATTTAATTCTCGAATCAATTATCCGATATATTTATTTTTCCGTTATGTTTTTTCTTGCAATTGTAAGATGTCTTTTTTTTTATCCCTCTAGGATATTTGCTAAGTAAATGTCTTCAGATGAACGGAGCCGTAAGTTATAAAAAGAATTAAAGGTTTAAAAAAAGCCCGTATTTTTTTTGATTTAATACTTAAGGCCGTTTATTCGGTTATTAAAAATATCGGTATTCGTTATGTTGTTTTTAGAAATTTGTTTCAATTAAAATGCAGAACGATATACTTTGAATATTTCCCTGTAGCAATTCACCACTTCCTTTCTTTTCATCAAATCAAATATTAGATTTGAAAATTTCAAAATTAAACACCTTTTCTATTTATCAATATAACTTCAACAGTATCTTAAAAATATTACAAAATATTTTTGAAATAACTCCTATCTGATAATTTATGTTGGAATTCTTTACTGAAATGTTAATTTTTAAATATTTATTTAAATATAAAATGATATTTAAGAATAAAATCTGTACATAACAGAATGGGCATTGGCCTGATATACAAATGTATTCATACTTTATATATATATATATATATATATATATATATATATATATATATATACGTGTGTGTGTATGCATAACTTCATGAATTTTTTTGAGTATTATAAAAAAAAATAATGGTTTTAATTCTTGCTGATGTATGTTAAATGATAATTAAACTAATGATCTTTTCAAATGTGTGGCTGTAACGTTTTTTGGATTTAAATAGACCAATGTTAATTGTAAATGGATGAACTAAACGTTATACATAGCGAACTTCTTTACTTCGATTAATTATTGCATAGAATTATGATTTTTAACTACACAATTGTAGAATTTGAAACTGAAACTATGATTTTTTTTAAAAAAAATATCTTTGTAAGATAAAGTACTGTAATTCTTTTTCCGACGAAACACTATATTTTATTCGTATAGGCAAACTATTAAATTTTTCTACAAGCTTTCACTGATACTTTAACACTTTATTTTGTTTTCATGATTTTATACCGCTATGCTAGATTCGAAACTAATCGCTTTTAGTGTAAATACCCCCCGGGAGTTTAAATACAGGGAGTAACAGCCTATGTATTGAAATACTTATCATTACATAGCAGCATTTAATGTTCTAAGATTAATTTAATTAAAGCTTAATGTAAAAGCAAAAGTAAGAAAGAAAAAGATGTTTTGCCTGAAAGCATAAAATCTATTTAACACTTTCACTTATTTTGATATGTAATTTAAATACGGAATCAAACATATTATGACAAAGGACACTGTATAAATTCTTTCACTTTTGAAGGTTTAATGAAAATACTTACCCTTTTAACTATTTAAAAGATTTCCATTATGCTATTAAACGGAATTTTTATTTTATTAATTTTGGAAATGTTTCACAATTAAATTATATTGTATTATTACAACAATTGATTTTTTTCTAAAAAATTCGTTCGATTAAAATTTCTTTTTCTCTCCAATATCAAAGTCAAAAGCTTCCCTCTAGGCACCAAATTTATTTTTTTTCAGTTTATGTGAATTATTAGAGCTGATTAAGTAAAGTAGATTTTTATTTAATAAATGAATATTGGAAAACTGCAAATAATAAATGAATAGCTGATAAAATGGGATTATATATATATAAATGAATGATTTGATAAATTATTGTTACAAAATATGAAATAAATAAAGTTTTTAATGACCGGCATCTTTTTTTTTTGTCCTCGGGGAACTATCTTTTTAGGAACGTTCGAGAATCATTGCTCTAGTCATCATTTTTTTCCCCATGAAATTTACAATCTTTGATATATACGTGTATTGCGTCCTGGTATACTCTAGAAATCCTTCTCTTTTTTTGACCTTTCTTTTTGTCAACCTTTTTATATCATTTTCACTATTTTTCCTGACGTATTGATCCCAGATACACATTGTTTGGCTCATATCTGGTTCTTGCACCACTAAATTCAACCATCACACACAGACACAAGTCGTTTTTTTTTTTTTTTATAAAAAATATAATGCACTCTTTTTCGTTTTAGAGCAACTATATATAATTTAAATCTAATTTAAAAAGAAAAAAATTGTACAAGAATGAATTTACTCTATTTTTGATATAAAAGCTATTCTAAAATTTGTTTTGAAATTTTCGCTGTACTGAATATTTTCGTTTTTAAAATATATACACGATTTTTTAAAAAAATATTGAATTAAATCTAAATGTATAGATTATTTTTTTCAAAACAAAATTTGTAAATTTAAAAACGAAGAAATCTTTTTATAATGTAGTTTTGTAATTCAATGACAAATATTAAAATGTCTATAATTAAATGAGACATAGAAATATTTTTCCATATGGTTTCGCATAAATGCATTTTACTTTACCAGTTATTAACGCTATGTTTATTACATTTAATTACATTATGAATTTCAATAATTAGATACATTTTAATTACTGTTATGAATTTTTATAGGTAATATTTAATAAAATACGCTAATGTTACTGTAAAAATAATTTACTTCAATAGCATTATTTCTCAGTTTTTTTTTTTTATTTTCTTCTCCGTTCACGCAAGAAGATTAAATAGTTTTAGCAAGAACTTAACTAAATAATCTCCAGATACTATTATCTGGTAACTCAAAGTAATAATAAATTCAAAGCACCTGTTTCAGTTATATCTTACTATACACTATCTGTTAATTTTCGTAACACATTAAATTATAATAAAAAAAAAAACAGCTTTTATTAACTTACATGTTTATAAACATGTTTACATTTTTTATTAACTTTAAAACTACGGTTTTTTATTTATTATTATAGTTTATTTCGTAATACATTAAATTATAATAAAAAACACTACAGTATTTATTTCTCTATTTTGTCGCAAATTCTGGGTATTGTAAGACTAAAAATTGCCAACAGAACTTTAAAAACAAGAAGAATTTCTGAACATTTGTTGGTCGTTATTCCCTTTTAAATATAAAGATTACCGACTTTCTTATAGCATTCCATTGAAATTCAATTTAAAGTAGTAAACAAAAAAGGAATATAGTACACTTGTCTTTTTCTCCTAACCTGCATTCACCAGATTTAATAATTAGTTGGCCATTAAAAAAATCTATGCATATAACGAATAATAAAAAAATAAAGATAAGCTTAAGCTTTAAATTTTGTATCGAATTTAATTATTTATAGAATTTACAGCTTCTTTAATTCCTTCATGTTTTTTATTTAAAAGGTTCATGATCAAATTGTAAGCAAAGTATATTTAAACGTATCAGAGACTTTAAGGTGTAAAATTAAAAGAAAAATTCAATGGATAATCACGGAAAAACAAAATATTTCATGTATATACTTCCTGAAATGTTGATTTTTTTTAAAAAAACATTCCTTTAATCTATCTTATATATTGTATAATAAATGTATTTCATGTATCATATACTAAATGAACGTTATGTTTTGTATAAAATAACTCTTATGGTTCTAATTTATTTTTTAGTTGCAGAGTGATAGTATAGTTTAGTATAGGATAATTCAATATTTATCTACAACAATTTATATAAACTGTAATGATATTTCTAGGGGATAATAATCGGGTATATATATATATATATATTCAAGGAAATAAAAGTACCGAAAAAAGATCCCCCTCCCACCCTTCTATTTGCCTTAGATCTATACCAATTTTTTTGTAGGAATGAATTTTTTTTTTTAATCTTCAAACTTTTCTTCAAAAATGTAAGAAAAAGTAATATACAGTGCAGTTAAGCGAGAATACACAGCTGTGATATATAGACATTCATTTACTTCTAATGAAAGTTAATAATAAAGCTGACTTTTGAAGTTTAAGCTTAAAAATTAAAAATGAAAGTCTGAAACGTTATATGAAAAAAATGTAAAAATTAACACTTCGTAGAAATTTTAAAAGTGAACACTAAACGGCAATCTTAACGTTTACAAAATAAAATTCGTCTTAAAATAATTAAAAGTTAAAATGCGTTAGTAAAAAGTTTCGCGAAAATTTTAACTAATAGAAAAAATTAATCATAGTTGAACTCTCTGAAGCATCAAAAGTATAGCAGCTGCGCAAGTTATTTTTCCAGGACATTGAGGACATTATTTACTTTTAGAGCAGTCTTTTTATAGGATGATACGTGTAATTTATGCTGCCAGCAATATTTACAGCGAAGAGAAATACACTTGAAGGTACTTAGAAGAGCATCAGGGAATGAAGCAAAAATTGAGTTATAGGAAGAAGCAACAAAATTTATTGAGAACTGAGAAACAAAGCTTACCACTACGCAGCGATAAATCATCCATTACGTTATCACGAAAAGAATAACCTCATTGGTGGTTATGAATTAAGTTAATGGTCTTTTTTGCTAGTTAACCTGTTAAGCAGTTGGATCATCATAAATTAAAAGGAAAATCATTTAACATGATCCTAATTAACCGAACGCCTCGCTAATCTTGTTTTCCGATTACTCGCTTCATAATTTAAAAGGTAAAAAATTATTCAACATTGAATGCATTAAAAAAGAAATTCAGCTTCTGTAATCTTGACTTTTTTGAGAGTAATGAATACATTTTTGACTCGAATATAGAATCAAACGATTATTTACTCACACTAACCATTCTTAAAAAAACGTGATATTATAAAATTCCTATTTAATTATCCCATTTTATAATGGCAGATTATAAGACGAAATGGGATAAATGCTAGTGTTAACGCACTTTTAAAGAAATTATTTTCATTATCGAAAAAGAATTAATATTCAGTTTATATATAAATATAATTAGTAAGAAAATTTCCAAAACTCTTTTCTTAAAAATAAAAAGCAAATAAATATACATTATCTTATATCTTTTTAATTTTTTAGGAAATGACGTAAGAAAGCATTTTTAAAAGACACAGTTTTTGCAATAATATTTGCTAATTTCAGAATTTTACCAGGAGTATTAAGTAAGCATTTGCTGAATTGGTGGCATGAATTTGGTAAGGGATGTGTGAAAATAACAAATTTCTAGGGATGGTTGGTTTTATTAACGTCGCACTAGAAGTGACACGATGGCTATTGGCAACGGACCTTGTAGTTTTGAACTTCGATCAAGTGACGAGGACAACACCTGAACTGTCACCCCCTTTCGTAACTACCACAGCACGCCAACGGGATGACTTCGAGCTTCAACCAGTTTAACGTGCATCAACCCCGAGTACACATCGGGGCTTTAGTGACATCAAGGCTCGAACTACGACTCGAAGAAAACCACCGACTGCGAGTCCGCGAACATGACCACTAGTGTAACGTGGCCACACAAATATGTTGGGAAAGCATCAGCTGGATAAACTTTAAGCCAGTTGCCCTAGTGTAGCAGGCATCAACAATACCATATGTCTTTTTGTATTTTAGACATGTCAGTTGGCAAAAAGAACCCTTACGACACACTTCTTTACCATATATATATATATATATATATATATATATACATGTCTGTTTTATAATTATATGTATTTATACATCTTTATAATCCGGCTCCCCCTTCATATTAATTTTTGCAAATTCTTAAATGATAGTATTAAAATACAACATCTTTTAAATTTGCTTTTAAAATACTTTTTTAATTTTAAAATTTGACACCAGAAGGGACACAATGTTATGGATAAATTCAATCTTTTAATAAAACTCTTAGGGAGTAAACTTTTCAGGTTTCTAAATTTCTAAATTTTTAAAATTATTAAGTTATTACTTAGTATAGCTTTTAAATTATTTAATTCGATTTTGTAATTTTTTCAGCTAATATTCATTTATTTACTGTCAATTAATCAGTCTATAGTTACGGCGATTTTTACATTCGTGTTTTTGTGCCATATTGCATCATGTTGGTAATTACAAATATGTTATAGGTTAACATTTGCAACCTTACTTAAATTTAAAAAGTACTTTTTATAAATGTGTATTTATGGATATGGGTCATTTTTAAGTTAAGTATTTTTTTCTTTGGCTGCAATGTATTAGTTTCTTTATTTTATTTTTCTATTTTTTAGTTTCATATTGTTTTTGGTTTTTGATTATTGTTGGTTTATAGCGTCCATGACATTGTTATTACTAAAATATGATGGTTGGATCCACAAAACTAGTTTAAATATACTTTTTCCCTCTCCAAAGTGTGAGATTGTGTTAAATTACGCTACCTCTATTTTTGGTTTCTCTTTCATTCTTTTCTTTTGATCACTGCTATGTGTTTAAGGTTGTTTGAAGTTTCAATTGGTTGTAATTTTTAATCAATTTTATTTAATTTGTTTATTTTTAGCATGGTTTAATATTTTTAATTTGATTTTTAGTTAACTTGATAACTCACTGTTCTTAATTTAATTCTGTAGTATTTTAATTTTTTATTTATAAATAAATTTTTTAAAAGGTTTTAGAGGTTATAAGGTTATAAGTCGTATTTTCGTATGATTTTGTAAATATATAAATATAGATAATAAATTACAATAAAAACTTATATACAATTTCTTAGATTATGCAAAAAGTAAAAGGAAAAAAAAACATTTTTTTTTTAATTTCAAAAACCAAGAAGAAAGAACAAATACATGAAAGAATACATAACAAAAATAGCAAGATCATAAACTTCAAAATATGAAAAATATTAGCCTAGGCGTGAAAGACAATATAAACAAATAAATCATAATAGAAAATGAAATATAAAATTTATAAATTCTGAATCTGGCTTATTGCAGGTTTTAACACAAAAATATGAAGTAGATTTTGATGAATTTGATTTGGGGACGTGAAAGCAGTTTTCATTAATGAAAGAAAACCATATGCTCCTCTAAATTATTGTACACTAAATCGCAATCATAATATCAATTTGGTGTCAATTGATCTCAGAAAGTAATAAAAAACTGTCATTAATCAAATAAAAAACAGAAAGCTCCGATTGATGCATGTGTTTTGAAGCTTTTAAAATTATTAAAGTTAAATATTTGTTATACAAATGCAATGCTGATATAAGAAATTAATTTAATAAGGAATATTAAATATTAGAGGAATATTCCCGATAGTTTGCATTAAGTGTTGTTGGGTTGATTTTTTAAAACTCAGAGATTGAGAAAGGGTTTCGTCAAAAAGATCTTAGTCTAATCAATATTTATGTACGTTGTTGTAATGTTATAAAGCAGTGAACCCGATAATAATTTTCAAGGAAGCGAAGGAAAATTCGAATAAAGTAAAGAGATTTAAAAATTAACTGATTAATTAGCATTCGACGACTGCGATAAAATAATTTCAAAAATGTTTAAGTCATGGGGCACATTTCAAGTAAAAAACAGAATCATAATGTTTAACGGTAAAAACGATTTTCATATTACTGTTTAATATTTAAATAAAATGAAAAAATTCTTCTTAACTTCATCTCTTTAACGTAATTGAAGCGAATTATGCATCATCCATTCATCAATTTCATCCATCCATTATACTAATTCCTATAACAAATCTATCAAACTATCCTTAATGTAAATTTATCTCAAAATTTATTTTCCTAATTTTGAATAGACATCGGTTCCAAAAGACATATTTCACATTAAGTATTAAGAGTGCTTGAATATGAACGACAATGTATAGGTGCGTATATTACACGTTCTTAATTATTGCTCAAAATTGTTGCTACAATTTCACAAAGCGGTGAGTAACCATTTTTAAGCAGCTTTGTAGTTTCGAGTAAATGATTCTGGAGTATATTTACTTCGAATACACGTCTATTACTAAGCTTAAATTCAATAAAATGCATTTTGAATATTATAAATGCACAATACTAATATGCTTGGATGTATCACTATCAGAGATTACCACTTTTTCTCTTTTCAAATATGCTTTGCGAAGTAAACTTATAATTATTAAATTTATGTAAATAGACATTTCTACTTATAATAAAAAAGATTAAATAATCAAGAAAGAAACACTCAAAAACCGGATATAATAAGTGAAAGAACTTTGAAACATAAGTAAATTTAAATTATTTCGGTGGATTTTTTTTTTCAAATTTAGTAGTGAATGAGGTAAAATTTCTTAAATTTTTACTCCTTCAAATATTTTTCTTTGCTATATTATGTATTAATATAAAATTGCTATAACCCTATTAGAGAAGAAAAGAATATGTTATTAAATTTTAAAATATCAAATTAGTATTAATATTTTGATGTAAGAGAGATTCATAAATAATTTTATAACTGAAGCACGTTACACATCTATATTAAATAAACATCCATTTCGCATTAGTATTTAAATAATAATTACGCGAATGTAGTACTATATAATAATAACATGAATATATTACGTGAATGTAATTAAATAATAATTACGTGATAAAACTTTTATAAATATATATACTATAGGTTGTTTAAGGAAGAAACTTAATCTCCTTCCTAGGGATTATAAAGAAGATTAATTACACATATGCTAAAATAAGGATTTTTAATGGATCCACGATAATATTTTCACAACTTTGATGCATTAAACATAGGTTAGTTTAAAAATGGAAAATCTTCCTATAAAACTCGCGAGTTTATGAGAGTGTTTGACATAGTTTAAAAGCAATAATTAAATGTTTGTGTTACGGAGAAGAGTAGTTAAATTAAAAATCACGCCCGAAATTGATCAAAGCAAGTTTGAAATATTAATTGTTGGTTGATTGCAGTGAATAGTTTATCTCTGAAATTCATGGGTTATATTGATCAATACGAGCTTTCACTGTTGAAAAATTGATTACTTAATAAAAGTAGTCTTTCCTGATGAAGGATTAGCTTATTAATTCTAGAGATATTAGTTTGAAAGTTCATCAGTCACAAACTTCAAGAAGAATCATAAATGCATAAATTTTATTTAAATAAAACATAGATGCCATTTCAGCGTTTATAAAAATAGTGCAAAATTTATGTGAATGATTACTGGGATGGCTCAAAAAGTATCTATTTCTGAAGACACATAAGGCATATACATGTTATTATTGGGTGCTATCTTCTGTTAAATGGCACCAAAATAAATGTAACACTGATTCAATGGTCAGTTTTGATAAGGCAGCTATTTTGCCACAAAAAAAAAATTCGGTTGGTGCTGCGACGAGTTGTCATTTTACGTCAAATTGCCGCCGTCGACGAGACTAGGTTTCATCATTATTAATTGGAAACCCAGTAAACATCAGTGCTGAAAACAATGGGTTGCTTACTGTGGATCTCCTCTAAAGAAGGTGAAGATGGTCTTGTCGGTCAAAACAGTTGTGGCGACGATTTTTGTGGGAAACAAAGAATGTCATATTCATGGACTTCTCAGAAAACGAAAAAATGATCAATAGACAATGCTACAATTGGTTACCTCAATCACATTTCCTGTTACTTATTTTTCATTCCTAACACGGCTTCTTTTTGAATAACTTTTTAACTTGCATTGATCTTAAGAATACAGAATCGTTTAACTCCAGCAGCTAGGTTTTCTGATGAATAATTTTAATATTTTCTTAGATATAACATATAGAATACTTAAACTAAATATTCCGATATATTTAATAGCTTTGATTTAAAAAGAAAGGCATTTGTGAAATTAAATAACTATTTACAGGAAGCAAAATAGTTCATACTTTTGAATAGTTCCATATATATATATATATATATATATATATATATATATATATATATATATATATATATATATATATATGTCTCTAGAACCTGTCCTGCTTATCGGATTTTGACGAAACTTGGAATATACGCTAAATGGACCACGGGGAAAAGATTTCTGCAATAAAGAAGATTAAAACAAATTTTGACCACAAGGTGGATTTTATCGAATATTCCTTATGCAAATCCGTAAAATCTCTATATAAACTTGCAGTCATAGACAGAGAATCATTCAGGGTGCGTTTGTCATTGTTAATCATGTCCTTACAAAAAAGATCGAGCTTTACTAGTAAAATTGTTTTATCAGAAGGGCAGCAACCATTTAGCTGCTCTGCTTGAATATCGGCGGTTAAAGAATCTGCATAAAGACCCCCTATCATGGATTGGTTTGAGAAAGATTATCATTAAATTTGAAGAGATTGGAGATTTGGGTGTGCTGCCTTCAAGGGGACGGAAACCGTCGAAGAAGTCGCTACTGCTGTGATTGAAAGAGCCTCCAGTTCCATCTATTCTTCAGCAGGTGGGCGATTAGTGTCACGCGAGTTGGAGATTCCGTGGTCGACCGTACAAAAAATTCTGCGATACATTTTAAAATGGTATCTGTATAAGATCCACGTGATGCAAACGCTGAAACCTAAAGATCACAAATTGCCTTGAATTTGCTTGCCTTAAAGATCCTTGAATTTGCTTGCCGATTTTTGGCGAGAATAGAAGTTAATGACGCGTGGACTTGGAAAATTCTATGGACAGATGAGGCACACTTTTATTTAAATGGAGCTGTGAATAGTCGAAATTGCCTCATATACGGTACTTCACCTCCTAATGTCCTGCATCAACAACCACTGCATTCTGTTTACGTGACTGCTTGGTTGAATTTACTTCTGGGTTTATCCTCGGACCTTTTTCTCTTTGAAACTCTCATTCCTTAAGATCCTAGAACGTGCTCTGTAACGAGTACACGGTACAGTGAAATCCTTCAACAGCAGGTCATTCCTGCTTTACAGGAAAGACAATGTTTGCAAACCACTATCTTTATGCAAAATGGAACAACTCCTCATATTGGTCACCAAGTCAAAGCACTGCTAACTTTGTGCTAACTTTGGCAATAATCGTGTAATATCCAGACATTTTCCGGATGCATTGCCTTCTCGGTCACCCGACTTAAATCCCTGTGATTTCTGGTTGCAGGGATTTCTAAAAGACCGTCTTTATAGATGAGGAATTAGGACTTTACCTGATTTGAAAGGTAGCATTATACCCCATGTGGCTGAAATCCCTCGTTACTTGCTTAGCGCTACCATTCAAAACGCAATAATGCGCTTTCAACACGTTATTGATGTCAATGGAGCACAGATTGAGCATATTCTGTAATTGAATAAATTTTAACGGTTCTAACATATTTGTTGTCCTTCCTTTGGGCACCACATTTCCTCCTAGTGGTCAAAATTTGAACAATTTTTTACTACAAAAACCTTTCCCCCATGGTCCATATAGCAAATATTCCACGCTTCATCAAAATCCGATAAGCAGAACGTGTTCTATAGGCCTCTGAATAATGTGACTTTAATTATAACCACACGGACATATATATATATATATATATATATATATATATATAACATATCGATCAATAACTCCCGAGACTAACCCAGAGATGGCGCTCGTAGTAAACCAGGTCTTTCTAGAGTACTAACCTTTGCTTGAAACGTGTCAAAATCTTAAGTCAATCGGACCAGGAAAAAGGTTTTTTGAAGTGAAGTGAAAAAGGTTTTTTCCAAGTGGGTGCTGCGATTGCTTTCGATGGAACAAAAACAGCAACGAGTCGATGATTCAGAAAGCTGTTTATCGCTATTTACTCGCAACAAAAAAGATTTCTTGCGAAAAAAAAAATTGGGGGGAAAAAAATTTTTTGGAAAAGCGTTGGAACGATTGTATCACCCTAAAAGGTGATTAACAAAAGGTGTTATGTTGATGAATAAAAAAAAATTTTGCAAAAAAAATGTTGTTTTCAATGTTAGACTCGGGAGTTATTGATCGATGTGTTATATATAACAAGTCAATTGAAAAGTCCCCGGCCTGACACATAGATGACGCTACTAGAATTAAATCCATACGTTTTTTAGTTAGCCCTAACCCTCAAGAGATGCGTGTTTAAATTTGACAGCTGTCGGATCATTAGTTTGCGAATTATAGCATTTTGAGTGAAGCAACTTTTGTTATTGTGAAAAAAATGGATAAAAAGGAATTTCGCGTGTTGATAAAATATTGCTTTTTGAAGGGAAAAAATACAGTTGAAGCAAAAACTTGGCTTGATGCCGAGTTTCCGGACACTGCCTCAGGAAAATCAACCATCAAGGATTGATATGCTAAGTTTAGACGTGGTGGAATGAGCACCGAAGACGGTGGACGCCCAAAAGAGGTTGTTACCGACGAAAACATTAAAAAAATCCACAAAATGATTTTTAATGACCGTAAATTGAAATTGAATGAAATAGCAGGCACTCTAAAGATACCAACTGAACGTGTACATCATATCATTCACGAATATTTGGGTATGAGAAAGCTCTGTGCAAAGTGGGTGCCGCACGAGCTCACTTTTGACCAAAAATAAAGACGAGTTGATGATTCGGAGCAGTGTTTGAAGATGATCAAGCGTAATAAACCCGAGTTTTTCCTTCGATTTGTGACAATGGATGAAACATGGCTCCATCATTTCCCTTTGAAGTCCAATCGACAGTCATCCGAGTGGACTGCACACGATGAACCCGCTCCAAAGCGTGGGAAAACGCAACAGTCGGCTGGCGAGGTTATGGCGTCTGTATTTTGGGATGCACATGGAATAATTTTCATTGACTACCTTGAAAAAGGAAGGACCATTAACAGCGACTATTACATAGCGTTATTGAAGGACGAAATCGTCGAAAAACGTCCGCATTTGAAGAAAAAGAAAGTGCTGCTTCGCCAAGACAATGCACCGTGTCACAAGTCAGTGAAAACGATGGCAAAAATCCATGAATTGGGCTTCGAATGGCTTCCTCATCCACCGTATTCTCCAGATATGGCCCACAGCGACTATTTCCTGTTCACAGATCTCAAAAGAATGCTCGCTGGGAAGAAATTTTCGTCGAATGAAGAGGTGATCGCCGAAACTGAGGCCTATTTTGAAGCAAATCGTACTACAAAAATGGTATCGAAAAGTTGGAGGGTCGCTATAATCAGTGTATCACCCTTGAAGGGAACTATGTTGCATAAAAAAAAACTAATTTTGCCAAAAAAATGTGTTTTATTATGGTAGGTCGGGGACTTTTCAATTGACCTGTTATATATATATATATATATATATATATATATATATATATATATATATGTATGTTATGTATGTTTGTATGTATATACACTCACAGAAACAGGGGATTTATCTTTTAATTAGAACTTTAAATTTATGAAGAATGAACTAAATTGTAATTTTACAGAATATATGGATTTTATTAATAAATATCCAAAACATGTCATTACTGGAGATTTTCGCATAGCAAAAAAGATAGGTTCTAGAACGATATTATGAATGTAGGTAGATGGATTATAATCGCTAATAGTATCTATTTTATTAATTGAAGGATTCTTTATGAGGATAATAATTTTCTTAATCATCTTGTTATTAAAAATAATAGTTTACTAGTTGAAGCATTTAATGTGTATAAGTACTTCATTTATAAAGAAATTAATGATTTAAATTTTAAAAATAAAGTTGGGTTTAAAATACATGATACTAAAAAAGCAAATTACAGAAAGAATATATTATTTCCTATGTAGACAAAGCTCTAAATAATTATGTAATTATTTGCAATTGTTATTTTTTTTTAACTATTAATAAACATATAAAAGTGAATAATGCATATTTAGAAAATAATTTTAGTTACATAAAAATAATGATAGATATACAACTGCCAATAAAATATGATTATAAATTAATAAATTTAAGTTTCCTCTGATATTTATTACTTCAAAATTTCATAAAGGTCCCATTAAATTTAGAAAAGTCACTAATGGTTATAATACATACATTAAACACAAAAGCAGATCAGCAATTACAAAAAAATTTAAAAGAGAGGATTAAATATTCAACAAAACTGCTATCATTAAAATAGTTTAAATGTTATTAAGAAAAAAATACAAAGATTTATTTGTTATACACAGTTAGGATTTTGAAGACCTCTTTCATTCTATAAGCATAGATTACCTAGTTAAGGTATTATTGATTTTTATGGATTATAACATTAATGAATTTATTTCTTATGATAAATTTAAGTCTTAACTTACAATGATTTTAGAGAAAGTTAAATTAAATATAACAATAAAAAATGTAAATAGGATTGTAAATACTTTACTAACATTTAAGTAAATAATAGATTAATAGTTTGATAAAATTTACTTACATCATTATGAACATAGTTACATCGATAGAGATAATTTTATTATATATAGATACATTATTAATATACTTGTTTTGAATTAGATGAAGCTTTCTGAAGATATACCTAACTTTTTTGTCTTGCATATTTGATTATAATTCATAATAATAACACAAAATATCCCTATTATGTAGACATATAATTCAAACTTAAAGATAATAATATTATTAGTCATATATAATGACAACAGAGACAGCTAAAATTTCATATTAATAAGTTACATTTCTAGAGCAGTTGTTTACACATTTATTTATATATATTAATATTATTATAAATATATATATATATCTATATATATATATAACTAGAATTGTAAATTATTTTTTACTATTATTATCCTAAAAATGTGTAACATTAAAGAGATTTTGGGATGCATCTGTTTGAACTTTTAAGAAAATCTAAAACTATTCCTAACAGAAGCTTTTATATAGTTCTAACTTATAACTGTAACATATTCAGTTCAGTTAGTCACAGTTTATTGCTATTGTAGCACTTTAAATGTTTGAGAAGACACCAGGACTTAAAATGATAAAATCTCTCATTTTTGTTGGAGTTTTTTACCCTCCATAACAAATATCTTCTATGAATTTAATATGACCGAAATTCGTTTGAAAAACACGTTCATTATTTTTGAATTCATTTAAACTTCCTATTGATTCTTTATGTTTATTCACATTGCCCTTTGGTATTAAATATTTTTACTAACATTCAAGCATAAAATAAAGAACTTGAGTCATAGTTTTTAATTAAATTATTCATAGAGAATAAAATTATTTTGAATTTTTTGAACCGAGCTTCATACAACTTTTTAGTTGCGATATTTTGAAATAAATTAAAGCGATATGAAATATGAAACCCATGTGATTGTATTTGTATTACCATAAAAGTACTATTCAAGAAATATTTCAACCAAGCTTTCAAACAATATTTGAATCGCAAGAAGCCTTTTAAATTACAAAAATCATGGTGAAGAAAATTATTGTATTTTGAACAAGTAGCGAATTAAAATACTAAGTCCCGCAACACACAAAAAATATCACACTACTAGATGACTGAAAAATAGTTAAATTATAAATAAATATCGTTGAAAATTAAAGAAAATCTGCTTTTAGTAGGGGGAGTGAGAGATATTTACTTTTCTGTGTCTTGCTTTTCTCTACAATATCCACACAATATAAGAAGTATGGTACTTATTTAAGCAGTTTCAGTAAATGTAATCATTTATGGCTTCTGTATGATAAAATTTAATGCTTTGACACATTGTTATGATATGATATTCTGTTGATCACTTAAAATACTTTTAAATGAATACTTTCGAATGCATCCATTTCATTTAAAACCATACTTGGTGTAGGACATAGTCTAATCAAGGTAAGGTTTTACTTATGTTACATTATCGATATTAGATTTGTATCTTTAATTTTCTTTACATGATTGTATAAGCTAAAGTATTTTAACAAACAATAAAAAGTCTACAGAAATTTGAAACTTGCTGTTGAGTATTAAAAATTGAATATTAATTATTTTATTTGGATATCTCGAGTTTTGTACAAAAGGCTGTGTTATATAAGTTGAAATATTTTCTTGTTCAAATGTTTTTTCTGAAGTAAAATTTGTTTTAAATTAAATATTCCACTCTTAACAAATACGAGACCAATACTGACATATTATCTTGGTAATGTTTTTGTGCGCCCAAACATTGAATGTATTGTTTCATTCAAAATTTTCTCAAGCACTATTTTAAAAAATAACATGTATGATATTTAACATTTTCTTTCCTGGTGAAAAGTCACAGTAAAGTGTGAGGGACTAGAAAACTTTCAACTGAAAGTTCCAAATATTTACGCAAGCAATTGATAAAAAGAAAAGTTTAGTGTAACTGGTTTAGAAAAATAAAAGTGTATCTGTTTTCTATCACTACAAGGTAAACATTAAATATTTGTTTTTAAGTGTTAGTTGTTAATTAAATTTTTTAGTTTTGGTACATAGATAAGTTTAACTTTGAACCCTTAAATTTATACCTATTTCAGCATTCTGAAGTATCGAAAGTGAAAAAGAATTTGAATAAACACAAACATAATTATTTTAATTAAATGTACGCGTACAGTGAGTGAATTGTGTTCACAAAATGGGAAAGTTTTAAGAGAGAAGAGACAAACGTTTCTCTTACTTCCTTGAACAAATAGCATTTATAAACAGATTAAAAACTTCTCTCCGTGAAATCTATTTAATTTATAAAGTCGGGTTAACACAGACACATTTTGATGTTAAAATCTAGAAGTTCAAAGCAGAGTGAATGAGTAAGTAAACTTTTGAACAAAGACGCGCTTTGCTTGATGAGAGAGAAAAATTTCTAAAAAATTACTTCCCCAACTCCTATTAGCTTCCCCGCCATTTGTTGCACGCAAATTTATTTCCCTTTGTTTTGGAGTAATGGCTGCTAAGAATACAAGTTCTAATTAGCCAATGAGTCGGAAGTTACGTGGGACTTCTGGAAAGGACACAGGTTAATGAAACAAAGACGACAGATAAGAGAAGCAAATGGATCTCATGGTTGTCTTTGGACTTTTTTTGCTTCAATTCTACGCCTTAGTTTTGGTTGACTGCGCTAATTATCCTATGTCTTGTTCAAGCTCTAGATGGAAAGACATCTGTAAGAATTACGCGATTCGAGATAACCTATTTTTAAGATGACGGCAGAAACAGTCAATCAAATGTCTAGGTCATTCGGTGTAACAGATTCTTTTCACATATTTGTTTTGTAATTTAATGAAAGAGAAAAACCATTCTCAATTGGATTCTTTGTAAAGCACTCTGATTATTTATTAGAAAAATTGCTTTAACATTAAATGTATATCTAGAGGGAAAAATGCCTATATAAAAGAAAAAGCCCAATTTGCAGGTGAAGCAGTTGATTTTTCTATAAATTTCTTACTTACCATATAAAATAAAATAGTTTTAAAATAATTAAGGTCATTTTAATCCCAAAAAAATCAAGGCTTTTATGTGATGGGTATTTTTACTAATACTTTCAGTCTAGAATAAATTAATATTTCTTTAGAAATTAATTTTCATTGATAGTCCTACATATTTATGAAAATGAAGACACACACCAGAAAATATTTTAGAAATTTCACAATGAGCACTCATTATGAAAATTGTTTAAGAAAATATGCAAATACAAGATAATGCTGTTATATATATATATATATATATATATATACTGGTGTCTAAAAATTAAGGAAAAGAAGGTATTTTTTATTTTAACGTTGAGCAAAAGCTTTCTAAATCAACACAAATAATATAAGATCTCCAACACGTAAGAACATGAATAATGTAAGGAAGACTTTCTTAGAAAGAAATCAAAAGGATAAAAAGGAACTTTATTGAAAAAATTGCATGGAGCACATTGCGACTGACATCTATGTGACAGGTAGCTAGCCAGATACATCCTACCATTTGTAGGGGAAATGGTCTCCCCTGACTGCTATGCATATTTCACATCATTTGACCATGCTGAGCATGAGGTTGTCAGTGAGTTATAGAGGCATTACAGCCCATTGTTCTCGCACCTCCAACTGGAGCTCCTGAAAGGTTACAGGAGTTACGTTCCGTGCTGCCAAGCGACTCCCTACAAAGCCCCATACATGCTCGGTGAGAATTAGATCCGGAAACCTTGCCGGCCAATCTATGAGGTTAATATCTTCACTATCCATCAGCTCTTCGACAGCTATTTTGCGAATTTATTTTTGGTGCATTGTCATCCATGAAAATGAACTGTAGTCCCATAGCGCTTCTAAAAAGACATCAAGTGGAATTAGAATCTCGTTACAATAGTGAGTCTCGGTGACTGAACCTCCTTCGAAAATGCGACGGTTGGTACGGCAACCAAGAAAGATGCCTCCCCAAACGATGACACCGCGAACTCCAAACCGGTCTCTTTCGATGGTCTTGGAGGGGTTATTGGGGGTTCCCCGCTCTCTCAAGACGTGTAAGCGTCCAGAACCACTAAGACTAAAACTGCTCTCATGCGTAAAGATTTCTCGACCCCATTGATTATCTGTCCAATTCTGATGCTCCCGGTACCACAAAAAACTCCTTCTCCGTTGAGATGGTATTAAAGATACACACAGTACAGGTCGCCGTGCAGAAAGACTACCACTGTGCAGCCTCCTGACCATGGTAAAACGTGATATCGCTCGTCCAATTGCCTGTGCCACATATCTAGCAATTCTTACCGCGGTCTGCCGACTGTTCCTTCTGACTTGTTGGGCAATATATTGGTCGTCTGTTGGAGTGGTTGTTCTTGGACGACCACTGCTGAACCATCGGACAGCAGCTTCTATAGTTTGAAACTCTCTCCAAAGTTCAGAAACGATGTTGTGGGCATTCCCGAACTCCACATCCACACTTGTCACACTTCGATCTTCCTCTATCTTTTCAATGATTCGGCCTCGGGTAAAATCATTCAGATCTCATCTAATAGATTGATTCTTCGACATCTCACAGTGAGATAGCAACTTGACTTCAGTTAAACGGATTTACGCCGTGCAATCTCTTTCCCAGAAATGCTAAGCTTATACAACTGACATGCTTTATCAGGCTTCGACACTCCTGCAATACGTCTTGCTGCATATCTGCACATGTGCTATCGTACCTCACTCTAGTTAATTTCCTGATTGGTCTTTCAGTTCACGCTGCCTCTTCGTTCCGCTGATATATTAATTTTTCGGTTTCGCTCTTAATTTTTACACATCAGTGTGAATATAGTTATATAGAAAATATAGGCAACACTTTGCCTAAATTGCTTATAAATGTTATATGCATAAATAAGGCTTACATATGATACGAGAAATGTCAACAACAAAAGTATAATTAGATGAGAATCTGATATGTGTGTCTGCAGTATTTATTTATTTAATTGAAATATAAGTAGATTGTTATAATTTATGCAAATATATATTCATAAATGAAATATGCAAGTGATGTGAATCTAGAAATGAGAATTAAAATTTCTTGAGCTAACTTGCATTTATTTTGAGAAAGATATTTTTATTACATATTTCTTCTCCAGATTATTAATAAAATTAAAATTTTCTACGGATCGAACGATATAGTTAAATTCTGAAATGGGAAGCTTGAAGAAAGAAATAGGATTGCAAAGGAATAAGCCTATATAAAGACGTCAAATCAAATTATGTATTGAGAATACTACCAAAAAACAAAAGAACTTACATTCGGAATCCTTAATTTTTTTCTGTTGAAGGGAATTCAATAATTTGTGAATTTTTTAAATTCTATGATCATTTCAGTACGTTTAAAAGGAAATTGCAAAAATTTATTTTTTGAATTATGTCTTTCTCAAATATCTTCTTCGATGATGCTGTGTCTTTGAAACAAACTATTCATTGCTTAATGAATTTTTGGATTTTTAATCACATCTTACTCAAAGCTTCAAACCAAATCAAATTTCAAATGTCTTTGTACGTTTCAACTACGTATTAAAAACATCAAAGTATAAACTAGAAATATATATTATTCTTTGCTCAAGAAGTATTTTATTCGTAAAATAAAAGAAATTTCTTTTTCTTGAAATTAAGATCAGGAAAAACTTATTTATAAGAATTAAAAACCCTTTCAAATAATCTAAATTAATGTTTCTGTATGTTCCATGACAATTTCAGCACGTCATAATTTTATTAAAAAGTATCATAAAAAGTGAAGAGCGTGGAAGTAAATAGAATTAAGGAGATTACAGTTAAAAAAGAAACAGACCATTACGCTCGAAGAAACTAGGAATGTTGCGTTTCCCTAATGACGCGTGCAAAAGTAGTTACAAAATGTTAACTTCCTTCTTACATAAAATAGCCATCGACAGTGTTAGAGAGAAACATGAAATTGCTCAGAAAGGTAGAATTCTAGTCACATCTGTTTCCTTTTCCTAATAGGAAGGTGGCACGGCATTCGAATTAGGAAGACATATTTACTCTGGAATAAGTGAGAACTGTTAAGTATTCCGTTGGAATTTATCCATCTTATACATACGTCCTAATCTAAAACGCAAACCTGACGGCTATTGTAAATGGCTCGATATTAAGAGTCATCTGTAAAAATTCTTTCGCTTATCAATACTCTGACGGCGTAGCAATACATTGTAAATTTTAATTAAGGTATACGAGGAGAGGCGAACATTTTTACCAATTTCAAATATTAAACATTTCATACAGTTTTCTCTGCTTAAAATTAATTTCCAGGGATTTTTAGTTATTCAGTATGTATTTAAAATTAAAGAAAACAAAGCGCATAGCATGTTTAGTAAAATTCCTTAAGATTGATAAATAGATAATGACAAAAAATATATAGTCTGCTTATGGAACATAAAAGGTTAGAAATAGCAAATGAAAGAGATTTGTCAAAATAAAAGAGACGTCTGATCTAATTTCATTAAATTTAAAACACTCGACAGTTAATAATTTTTTTCTGTTTCATATCAATTTCTTATTTGAGAATAAGTTTTCTTTTTTGTTGTAAACTGAAGAGAATTAAAGCTTTATTAATAATTTATACTGTAAAGTTGAGAAGATGATCAATTCTTATGAATATCAAAAACATTCGCACACCCTTTATGGAAAGTTGAAAGCTAGACATAACAAATGGGTTTGCCAGAAATAAGCTGTAGGCGTCAGCCTTTATGAATAGTATAAAATTTATTCATTCTGATTTTAGCAGTATGTGATTGACTCTTTTTATATTACAAATAATCTAGATAGTTTGATGGTTTAATTTATCTGATTTCTAAATAGGAATGGCTGAATTAAATAAGAAAGTACGATTTAAAAGTTCTATACTCATTAAAATTATTTTGAAGTTTATTTCTGCCGCTTGAATATGACCGGAGGAAATAATAAAAAAAAAATCACTAAAAGTGATTGCAATATTCCCATTGTAAAATGATTTCTTTTTCTCTCTACACATGTGAGAATGTAGAACGTTAAAAAATCATTACTTCGAATGCCAGTATCAAAGTTCCATGAGTTTTGAATTAATTTTACATATATTTGTCTAATTAAACGAAATACATAATAATGAAAATGGTCATTTGTAAAGTGTTTTTTATGAAAAAATTGCCTTTTCCAGAGAGAGAAATTTAAATTGCTTGAAAGTTATAAAAGGAATAAAAAAAAAAAAACTTAGCATATTTTCATCTTTTTTGTTCCTTTCTTTTATAAACTTTTTTTTGTAAATAAATAACTTTACCTGCATTTTAAAATTTATTTTCAACTTGTCATTTTTGTGTGTTCTCATTATAGTTCATATAATCAAAATAAAAATATGCTGGCGTATTATTTTTTTAAGAAAATTAATAAATTTATGCAGACATACTGAATAAGAATAATAATCACAGAAATAAGAATGAGAATATAAATCAAACAAATAATTCAGATTTATTCACACAAGAACTTACTATGATCATATTAATAAATTATTTCAAAAAAGTGTGTTTAAGTTATTCATTTTAATGAGTTTTTTATTTTATTACATTCTTATTTTTTTCTGCATGTCAAAAGAAATATCATGGATATAGTTTATATAATACTTACCATTTCAAATCTTTGTATGTCGAATGAAATAATAATAATAATAGAATTATTCTTTTTGAATGAATATGGCATTCTTTATAACAGAATTTTAACGGTTTTCAAATACAGCTGATATATTTTTATCAGTTTATACGAATAATATATCTTAACTTTCTCTTTGTTCTTCCCAAATACATTTTTATTCACTTCTGAAAGTTTTTTAAAGTAAAAGTTATTTATTATCTTACATATTAATTTTCTGAAGAATATTAGATAACAAATATAGTAGATTTTTGTGTTTATTTAAAAACTCGAGAATAAGCTATGCTTTTCCAACCACTATCATAATAATGATTTGTAATTTCTTGATAATGAATTGTTATTATCAAACTGTAAGCAAGAAGATGAACATTACAATGAATTATATTATTAGTAAGTTTTTTATTCACAATATTATCAATTGCTTTTGGCAGATTAAATACATTGATTTGGATTATTGATAAATAATTTATCACTTGGAATTTTAATATATAGAAAGCATATTAGAGTTATAGAAGAAGGTATATATGTTATATATTATTATAGAAAGAAAGAGTTAAGAGTTAGGTATATATAGTTTATACATACATATACTTTCAGAAGAAATTCGTTATCTCTCAAGTGATTAAGTTTATATATTTTGTTTGTATATGTACTGAAACTGTAAGTTGAATAAAGAAAATATAATGTCTTATTAGATCTTATGTGTAGATGAAAGAAAATAATGGCCTTTCTGCAGTTTGCAAACGCAATCTGGTTTTTCCAATAACTTTGAAATGAAAACAAATACTTTTTCTTAAGTGCAACTGCTGTTTCTAAGTGAAAAACAATATCCATCTAGTTTCCACTTTCCACTAGTACGTTTCTAACCGGAATAAGAAAACAATGAAATTTTTTTTAACTCATTAACAATTTATTTGTAAATGGACATCACGATGGAAAACTGGATACAAAGTAAATCAAAGCAAAAAGGTTGTAATCTTTAAAATACTAAACATATTTGTATATAAAGTTTCAGGAGACATGACACTTATGACTGCATATCTCCAAAATGATATTAGGTCAAATTAGGTGAAAAATTAGGTAAATGAACTATATTTCTATTATTCAATTAACTATATTACACGCATTTGAAATATATTGTTGATGTCTATATATCTTATTAATTCTTTAAAAATAAATAAAGAATTACAGAATTGTTTTACTGACCTCTGTATAAATAAATGAAAATGACATTTAAGATGATTTGAATATTGAATTTGGAAAACGATATAATTATAAAATATATATTTATATATATATATATATATATATATATATATATATATATATATATATATATATATATATATATATATACTAATTTTTTTTTGATAATATTAAGATGACATATGTGAAATATTCATGAAAAATTGCGTATATTAAGGATGTAATAAAATTATGGTATTTGGTAGTAATGTAAAACTTCAAAAGTAAAACATTTTTTTAAGTGTTGTAAAACAGTATTCTGTATCAAATCAACAACTGGTTTAGAGCTACAGTGTTATATGTCTTGATGAATGAAAGTGACATCTTTCTGTTTTGCTTGTAAGCAGTCAAAAAGCAGCTACTGTTAAAAAAAGTGCACTTAAAAGCATTTCTACGCAGCGAATTGGAAGAAACACCTTCTCTTGTAAACATACAGTTAAAAAAAGAAATAAAAATCTAAGCTTAAGTGAATACATGAAATTAATATCTATAAGCGTTTTAACAAACAGACACAAAAATCACTGTTGCCACACACACTGACATAACTACTGTGATTCAGCATTAAAAAGGATAAATACAAAAACAATTCTATGACAGAAAAGCCAAGGCATGATATTAATAAAAGTATGTAGGGATAATATATTAATCAGGTAATAAAAACACAAAATATGACATCACACGGAGCTAGGACATTTCATGACAAACACATACTTTTTTCTACTGCCCATACAAAATAGTTTAATTAGTTTCCTTCAAAGAATATCAGAAAACTCAGGAAAAGTTGAGGTTTGATAAATTTACATTGTTTTTAAATTTTTGGGATTTTTTTTTATTTGAAAATAGGTAGCATAGGCCAGACCTAATTTCGGAAATGTGAATGGCTTTTTGATGAGGGCTTAAGACGAGGGTGCCTGTCGGTTAGCATTTATATTAAAAGTTTTTTAATTAAAATATTTATGAAAATTAATTGTTTATTAATTTATTAAAACATTAAGAAGTTTCCACAGTCTAAAACTATTTAAGAATTCGTTTAATTTTTGCATTGTGTAATTTAACAAAGAGCTTAAAAAATTAATTGCTTCAGAGATTTGTTTCTGGAATTTGATTGCTTTGATGTATTTAACATGATACTTTAGAAAGTTACTAATTTCATGCGAGAAATCCGACACTTCTTTTTGATTAATGGTCTATGTATCTTTTGATATTCTTATAATTCAAAAACAGGTTTACTATAAATATTAAGACTTGCTCGTGGATCCAACTGTTATTTAAATATCTTCTTAATATCTTTGTCTTGCCCTCCCTGTTCATCGATGTATTGAAAGAAAAATTAATTTTGTGTAGGAATTTTTCCACAATGCCAAGTTCAGATTTAGGAATTTAATGTTTAAGATAATATGAATAGATGTGTTAGACTATTCATAGAAAACTAAGTTTAGAATTTTTTCATCTATTTTATTTAAAATAACTTGTTTCAAATCTTTTAATGATTTTCTACTTTATTTTTTTCAGTTTTCTTAAGGTGGTAACTTTGAAGTTCAGTTACTTGTTTATTCGCTCCTTTATTTCAAAATTTGGATATCTTGACCTTTAATATAAATTATCACCACTCAAGCAATTACTGCCAGAAACGATAAGTAAGAAAACGGAAATTAATTCTTCAGATCAGTACCAAATAACTGTCAGCACTGCACTCAATTTAAGTATTACCCTCCCAGCTCTCCGAAGAAGAGTTCCAATAAAAATCACTACTTTGGCAAGTTTCCCTTCCGCCTTTTGAAAATGGGAGGAACGCATTTCCCTTTTATTTTCCCAATCAAAAAGCCATTATTTCCAGAAACTTAGTTAGATACTAGGTATCCATAAAGGTTTATAGCTGGTGTTAAAGAGGGAGTGCAAAAGGAGAATTAGAAAGGAAAGCGTTTTGTTTTCTCTGAATTTTTAAGGATTTTTGGAGAGGAATTTACTCACCTCTTGACGAAGGCACTCCAGAACTGGCTACCAATTGGTGAATCGGAACAAAGCAAAAAGCAGGGACATGAAACGTATAAGTCAGTAGTACTCTGATAGGAGCAGATAAAGACACACACACACATACACACAAACACAAATCACATGTCACATGTATACGTAGAATCGTTATTTAATTTTGGATTCTATGTCTTGATACGTTTTTTTTTTTTTTAAATTTATTTATTAAAATCTACTCAACAGTGGGCTGTACCCTTTGTTGCGTTCGACTAATAGGAATTAGGGGTAAAAGAGATTTATTTTAAGAATTTTTGAATGATTGGGTCTTTATAAACTTTACAAGCTAGTTTTTTAGAAAGAAATTTTAATAGGCAGTTGGAATTAAACATATAGACTTTTATTATATTGAGGACAAGTATCAAGACGACACAAGACAAGAGATCCTGTCCTCACACTTACAAAGACACATACAAACAAACACACACATAAGAATAAATATTATAAATAAAAACATAATTGATTACAGACAATTATTTAATCGAGTTGCCTAAATGAAATGAAAATGCACAAAACTGGCAGCTTAGTTGACTGCTAGTATTTTTTGTTTTTGTTTTTTACAGAAACACAAATAACAGTTTTTAAATAAAGACGAGCACAAACAGGAGGGAAGAAACATAAAACACACACAAGACGCTGTCACCAGCACCCCCATTCCAGCCCCACGTGTTTGTGGGGGGAAAGGCGGCAGCCAGATCGGGACGTTTCACAAACACATTTGTTCATAACATTGTCAGCAGCTCTGACAGACATAGGAATTCCGGGAATACTCCTGGACTCTTAAATCTCCGAAAAGAATTGTACCACTCACTCTTTTCTGAAATGCGTCAAGAGTTGGAAAGAACATTTCCTTTTCTACACAAAGTAGTTTTTTAAATTAGCCTTTAAGTTATTATTAGCTATATTCGGGGGTAATGTTAGTTAGTTTAGAAATAAGCTCGCTTATTCAATTGGACCCGTTAATTATCTATTAAGTTTAATAATTTCATTTAGAGGCACATTGTTTGACGATTTCTTAGAACACTAAATTAAATTCTTAAGTTCTTATTATATAAGGTTATTTCGAAATGGAAAGACCTATCCTTTTTAATGCTATACACCCGACAACTCCGAGTTAAGTAGTTTAATTTAATTATATTTTAACACATTTTTGATTATTTGGTTTTATTATATTGTGGAAAGCTCTGTATCACTTGCTAAACATGAAAGTACTTCAAAATTGACCTTCCAAGAAATCAAATGATAAAATTCTGCCCTTAAGAGAAATTAATATTATCTAGTTTTTTAAGTTTTAGCTAATGAAATTGTAATAAAAAGATTAGTTACTTCCTTTTTTTAATATTATAGAATTGTATAGTTTAAATAAAGAATTAAGACTTTTTTTCACACATTCTGGAATTTTAAACAGTACTTTTTTTTAAAAAAAAAATATGCTATTTCTTTTATGAGAAAAATAGTTTTGAGTTGATTTATTTCTTAACATTTCAAAATCTAAGTTTTAAAGATTTTTCCGTTATATCGATATATTTTATTTAAGAACATTTCACTTAAATGAACATAGAGAGAATTATTTATACGAATATTTAAACTTTATCTCACTATTGAATTTAAACAATATGAATAAAATCGACTGCAATATTTCTTTTACTGTTATAATATAAGTTGCAAATTTATCATAGCTGCTAACAATGCATTTCGTTCCGGACCTTGCATCCGACACAACATATATGTGGACAGAGAATGACATTCACAAAGACAAACAACATAGAACATATAGGCAGACATCAGGCTACGAAACTGCTGAACCATTAAAATATAATTTTACAAAATAAGTAAATAAAAATAAAGATTAATAACGTTAAAATATATAAAAGTTTCGGAGCTGTAATAAAAAAAATTCTGATTTATTTCTGTCCAAGATAGGGAAAGGAAAGTTCAGCTTACTTTGAAAGTTTATTGAGTAAAGTTCATGTACGCTTTCAAAATAGGAAAAATTAACTCAGTGCAATGAAATTATTATTACAAACTGTAACAATGAAGTTAAATTCGCGAGGTAATCAAATTAAAAAAAAAAACATTTTACGTATGCAATTTAGTTCTTTTTTCAGTGAAAAAAAAGCTCAAAGAAGGTAATAATTTATTTATCACCGGATGAATTAAAGGAGAAAACCAGTAAATAACATAGATGATAAACATTTAATAATTAACTTATTTACATATAATTTAGGATATTAAAAGTGACAATTTATTTAATAGAAATATAAACTAAAATAATATTAAATATAAAGCTTAGAAGTAATAGTTAAAATGGCTGGCTATGAATTGTATTGATATACATTACTCGGTTTATTTCACTTTAAAATTTAGTCATTGTAAAAAAGTAAACTTGAATGGACCCAACTAATAAATTAATCTTATCTTATGGCTAGAGAAAACCGTCAGCAGATCGTACCCTTGGTCCACGGGACGAACACATAACATAGAAACATAAATTAAAAACATATAAGAAAACATACACAAAAAAAAGACACACAAATACAGGCTGCCTGGTGACAGGACGGGATCGAGACATACTCCGTGTGATCTGACGGACAATTGGACACAGGACAACACAAACACAAATAACCGAGTCACAGACTCGGTTACAACACATAACACAGAACATATAACATATATTTAAACATTTGACATAAATTTTTAAAGTAACATTAAGAGTTAAGGTATACATATATCAATAAACATTTACGCAAAAGTTATATTCGTAAATGCCGTAAGTCTTATAACAACAAGCTGTGTCAAAGTCTTACGAAAAGGACTTCATTACGTAGTCAGCATACTGTTTGATATTTAAACGAGCAGAGCGCACAAGTTGATAACATCGATACACACAAAAAGAAAAAAAAAGCGGTAACAAACACAGATTGTCTACAAAATATTTCTTACTTACACGTACCGGTTGCAGCGATAACTCATCTTATTCATAATCTATGAAAATAATAATTTATAGAAATAGAGTAGATAAATATATTTTTTCGTATTTTTTGAGTCACAAGTTGTTAAGACTTTGTAAGTATGAATAAACTACCAGCTGAACTTATTGTAAGATGCATAACTCCATCAAAATAAGTTCTCTTTACAACGATATGTCGTGATGACTCTATGATAAAAATGAAATGTATAAATTCAGTTCAATAAATAATAAAAGCAAAATTCATGTAAAAAACTTTATTCTTAGGATTTTATACTTATCCATTACCAGAAATAGCTGTAGGATTTCAAATTTATATAACCTCCTCTTCTGTTTTCGTAATTAACACGTGAGAGTCTTGTCTAGCTTGTCATACGATTAGAATCAGAAAAACGTTAGTACACTTGAATTTTGTAATGAGTTGTTTTCTTACTGGTGCAGTAATTATTTGTGCTCTTATCGATTCAAAAAAGCGTTTCGAAATTGAATTCTTCGTAAAAAAAAAATCAAAATTCAAAAATAAAAGATTACTATAAGAAGATTAGATGCTAAGCAATATTCGCTTCGAGAAAAATTTTAACTCACATTTTTAAACTTTGTGTAAGTACTGGGAAACATGTTGCATGGTAGTGACAACTTAATCCTAAAGTACGTCGGGATTATTCTTCTTCCAGAAATTATGAGACATTTTTATTTGGATCTCATAAAATGATTTAGAAAAACGGAGCTTGAAGATTTTGATATTGTTTTTAGAAGTAATAGTCTTATATAAAAAAAACTCATCTGAGATTAAAAAAAAAAAAAAAAAAAAACGATGGATCTATTTACATTACATAAAATATTCTCGGAAACCAATTACCTACACGTACCTATTTGTCAGTAATTCAATATTGTAAAACTTTTTGTTCGTCCTATTAGGTATTATTACTAAGTGTTTATTCTTATCAAAAAATAATTTAAATTCTCATTAATCTGGTAAAAAAGACGGGATTCTTATTCAAACAGCATTAAGCTTTTTCTGAAATAACTTCTTTTAATATCTGAGCTCTATTGTTCTTATGAAGCAAAAATAGATAAAAATTATTTTTTCGTTGAATAATTATTGAGTCCCTATAAGAATAATACTTAGTCCGTCCTTATGAGCACAATATTTATAACAATATTTTGATAATTAGTAAACACAGAAACAAAGCTACTTTGGCAATGAACTTTTCACCTTACCTTTCGGAGTACTCATCCTTGTGAGCATAACTCTGGACACTTTGCTCTTCAATAAGGAACTTCATTTTCTGATAGAAAGAAGCAGTCACAGCTGGAGGTTGTTTTCTCAGCAAGATGTCCAGTGGGTCCGGAGATGACATACACATGAGGCTATCTTGGCATTGACCTTTGTAACAACATTCGCTGTCTGCGCAATCAACCAATCCATCTGTTGGGGAAAAAAAAGGGGACATTTTATTAATATTGCGTGCTGCTTAGTAAGATGTGCTCGCACTTAAATTTAAGTTGTTCACACTAGTTATTATTAATAAGTTAATATATTTTTTATGCAACGTTAGACGTACACTATAGTTTTAATTTCATTCAGTTAATGCTATATTACATTAAGGTTGTCGTAGCTTAATGTCACAGAGTAGCAGCCCAGCTTGGAACATATTTTAATACAGACAAAATATTCTAATATTAAAAATGGGTCATACAGTTGAACCACGTATTTCCGTTTACCATAATGCGTAATTATAATTTTGAAATATTTTATTTCAATGTGTAATTTAATTCAGATTTATTCTTTAGTTTGTTTTATTAATTAAAATCAAATATCATTTTAGCATTGCAATATAAAAGACGAGACAGGAAATATATATTTTATTGAAGCAAATGAATTGATTCAAATAGAAATGAGTATCATATTAATATATGTTGTTCTCTAAAGATAGCGAAATTAGTATTTAATGCTAGTGTTGGATCCCTTTTTAAGTCCGGAAAAATGTATATTTTTTATGTTCTGATTTTTAACGTGAAGAAAAGACAGCCGTAAACAAAGAATTTCTATACATTTGAATTAGAATAATGCAGTGCTACAAAATGAACCTTAGACCATTGCGGATTTCATGATGTTGAGCCATGATTCGCTTATAGACGATATTTTATACTGTAAACCTTTATACAATACCACGCAGGGACTTAAAAGTCAGATTTGATTAAATTTAAAAGTGCTCACATTTGTTAAATCGAGTCATGAACTCATTTCCCCGATGCTTAATCTACCATTTTGGTACAAGGTCTCCGGCATTATTTTTTCTTAATATAATGGTTTAAACGTAAAATATTACAGAATAAACAAATGGAGGAGTTTTCAAAGCTTTTCTTCTAATATACCCGAAGGTTTTCTTTATAAATAAAATGAAATAGATTTAATAAAAACTTAAAAGAGATTGGATATTTTTAGTAAAATGAAATTTCTGTGATTTAGAAGTGTTTATTTATGACATCAAATCATCAATTTAAAATTGAATAAGCCGTATTTCCTGGCTGAACGATTCTTTTGTAATCGTATTTTTTTTTGTGATAGTTCTCGTGTCTAAATTTGAATCTAAACATGTTTTAGTTTCATGTTCAATTCTTTAGAAGGGGATTTTTTCCAAAGACCTTCAATATTGTTCTGATATTTCACACTCACACACACTAACATGCAGAAACACACAATTAACACAAACGGATTATCAAATGCTGAATGAAAAAACATTCAGAATCCTATTCACACTCATATAATTCAACACCTTCTCTTCAATTTATATGGTTATATCAAATTGTGATTCCGAACTCTCATTATCGTGGTTTGGAAGTTAAAATAATGAGGTATAAGCTTAAATGTTATACTCTCTGCCTGATCGAGATACAGGCATATAAGTTCGTCACCTCAATAACCTTCAAGTAGATGTTAAAATCAACTTCACTTCATTTCTAACCGAAATAATCACAATCACCTTCGAGAAATGTCTTTCTAATGAAATTTCTTTCAAAATGCTTGCCATCAACTTTCTTAGGTTGAATACTTTTTAGAGAATTTAAGATACACAGCACAATTTGCCATTGGGGTTGATACGTAGTGAGGTTGGGCTGCTCGTGATTTTCTTTTCACTAACCTGTGGTACTGTTATCAGTTTGTGAATTGCGTAAAGCTACAATTTGAATTGCATTAACAATTTATTCGTAACCAAAATGAAACATGATTTGGTAAATTAGATGAAGGTAGAAGGGAAGTGCTTTTGATATAATGATATTTAATGGAAATAGAATTCATGGAAAATGATGGGAGAGAGAGGGTAACTACTTGCTGCCAGAGAATTGATGTTCTGACTGAAATTCTTCCAGTAGTCTTGTGGATTGAAGAGAGTTCCATTAAAAGTGTTTAGCTACGTAGTTACTGCTGAAGAGAGTTGTGGAATTTAGAACAAGCCTTATTTAAATCATAAATTAGGATTATGAGTCAGGTTAGGATCCTGCAGAGAGAGACACTAGATATTCTATAGTGATAATAAATAAGGAATTCTGTTTTGTTGCTGCCTGTAATCAATTGGAGTTAAGTGGGTTTTGACGAGTCTATTAGATTGAGATATGGCATCAAAACTGGGTAATAAAGGGCAAACGTCACAACGTGTACGAAAAAACATATAACGAAAACTGAAAAATTCTTATAATTTAGGAAAGGTAGGTGCATGTTTAATTTTTCAATCAGAGTACCATTATGGGAGACTGATTTGTTCAGAAAAAGTAGAAACATGAAAAATTATTTTTCGTGGCTGCATTGAGGGCACTTGTACTTATAATATTTATGTTCTTTGATTGCTGCAAGTGCAGTTTTTTGATTCTCTGGAGGTAACTCCAATGCCACTAGTAGGGATGGGTTTAATTTTTACCCCTCCCCCAAACACAGTTGAAGAGAATATAGGGGATAATGCCCATTAAACTCAACAGGGCTTCAAAATATTCACACAGAGTCGCGTGGAAGATAAAACAGTGAAATACTATACCTAGTGTAGTTTTCATAATTTAAAATGTGGTTCAAAATAATAAGACCATTATCGATAGCTCTCGTATGGCACTCCAGGGATGTTAATTTAAACCAAATCAAACTAGGATTGAGTTGCATCACGAAACTGCTATCAGAACTGGTTCCAGGTAGTTATACTGCATAACATCTTGAGATATGTTTCTCTGGTACAAGTATTTATAAAACAAAAAGGCTATAAAAGTAAAATCAGATGTGTCATCTGACAAATAAAGAGAAAATCACGGATAATATAGCAGTTATGAGGTGATTAAAGGCTGACGTGAGGAGATTTGTTTTTTTCATATTTAGATCACAACAGGTGATTTTCACATAATGAAGTGCATATATATGCCATTATACAAAATATGCTATCAAATTTACTTGATAGAAAAGGGTGTTCTTGATAATGCACCCTACATAAGAACCCATAATTCGTAAACGAAAATTTACATAAAATTACATATTTCGAATTTTGTGATCTCTTTAGATGATTTTCCTTCTAAAATACATTGATTTTTACGGAAAAGTTTTACTTCCTAATTTTCCTTATATTTTACATAATTGAGTTTTCAAAAAGAAAATTTAACTCAAATATTGATCTCCCTTCTCAAGATTCCTCTTAAATTAAAATGCTTTAACTTCAGACGGAATGAGGAGAGTAATTTTTCCGATATTGCAGGATAACAGTCTCAAAAATAATTTTAATTACATTTATAGACGCAAGCTGCACTGCTAGCGATATCCCATTTGAGCCATGGATTCAAATCTTGTTTCCAATAAAGACTTATGGAACATACTGATGGAGTAACTGCACACGAAATGGAACTGACGTTTCTAAGTCCTCACGTAGAGGAGCTTGAAAGCTTCCTCTTCACTTGATTATTAGAAGGACCGTCTCCAATAACTTTCCAGTTGCTATATATAGCGAAATTAATCCAAAATAAATTAGATGATCTCAATTATATGTTCCTTCTAAAATCAAACATGTTTTTCAGTGGAAAAAGGAGAGGAGGAAGCGTACATTTTTCGGAATTTAATAAGTTTAAACCATATTTAGGTAATGTAATTAACACTATAATACTATCCTTCTAAAATGAGGTTTTATAACGAGTACCTTTAATATAACGAAAATATAATTTAAGTAACTGCGATGAAATTTATATATTTAAAATTAAGTTGTATTTATTTATTATATATTTAACAAGCTTCTAGTTTTGTAAAACCATTCTTACCTAAATCGTTGTCGGCTTCATCGTCACATTTTGTTTCCTGTGGTACACTGCAATCATGACCACCCCATCCTTCATGGCATCTGCAAGTCCAAATACTTCCGTCCTTAGAACATTGGCCGTGATTACTACAACTCTCAGGGCAGCCATCTGAAGAGGACAAATAATTTATTACTTTAGGAGTTAGTGTTTATTTGAGCGAAAAATTGCATTTTTCTGCACCTTCGAATTAGGCCATGCACGTGAGTGATATTTTTACAGTTTTTATTAGCAAAAATATATTCTAAGAATCCCGTATACATTCCTTGTTCTCTTGAATAAACATTTGAGTATCAATACTTTTATTCTTTATCTTTGTTTAGAAATTAATTAAAAATTAGTGAAAATAACCGTTTTCCTTATTTTATTTCGTATACTTAAAATTAAGCACTTTAACCCTAACATAGGTTCAGTTTTATTGCAGAAATTTCTTTATTTTCGAATAATAAATACAATAACATAGTACTGATTGTATTGAAACATAATAAAACTAATGTACAATTAGTATGAAGTATATTAATTAAAATGCTGTCGACTTTTAATTCAGTTTCGTCTTCTGAAGTGATAAAGAACATTTAAACTTAATTTCGAATATTAATTGCAAAGAATTTTCAGTTTAAGAACTATATCTGTAATCGCAGCTTAAAGACATATCTATTACAAGCACTTATATATACTTCCATCCTTATAATTGTTGAGAATCGTTAAAATACTGAGCTAGCACAAAATACATATGTGTACGTAATATTAAAAAATTATGCTAAAAAGCTATTCTCGTTAATAAAATTTAAATTCTATTTATGGATTCGATGCACTTCAGTCTTAGGAACTACTTCCTCTATTTATTTGAGGAGTTTTCATCATGTAGACGTTCAGTGGATTGTCTTTCGGTGAAACTTTGTAATTGTTGCTCTATTTCCATAACTTCTCTTGTGCCTTCTTTAAGTAGTAGTGGCATCTGATCCAGATCAAAGGCTATTCGCGGAGTCCTTGAGGGTTCAGGGGCATACATGAAAAATAACCTCGTTATTTTCTACTTCAGGACAATAACTAGGTTGTCCACTTCCTTTACTCATAAATATGAAGAGTAAATTGATACATTAGAAGTGCACCTGTCGTCACGAATATCGCATTACGACTTAATCTTCTTTATCAAGATAATTATCTATATTCATACTGACATGCAATTCAGAAATTTTATTTTTCTTCATATTTATTATGTATGAAATATATTTATACGTTATTAATATGTATACGTGAGTATAAGATATTAACTATTATTATTATACTAAGAAACTCTTGATTTTGAATGCTATTGATTTAAGAAGTTTTTATAAATTGCATATCTACCGGTTAGCAATCACGCTGGTTTACCAATAGAACAGTACAAAAGTTTTTATGTTGGTCAGTTAATAAGTACTTTTTAATACAACTTCGTAAGTTTTGACTCGCAGCAGATGAGAAAAATCTTTATTGTACGAGGGTCGTTCAATAAATCCTTAGAAAAAGATTGAAAAACAAAATATTTCAGGCAGATGTTATTTTATTTCTATTTCTCAACATAATCTCCTTTTAGCTCTCAAGCGTTTCTCCAACTTTTTAAAGCCACCTAAAATGTAAGATTTTGGAAGGTTCTCAAAATAAGCATCTGTTTGGGCGATGATCTCTCCGTTCGACGTGAACCGTTATCAGCAGAGCCATTTTTCTTGTTGGGATTTTAAAAAAAATCACGGGGGGTGCTAATCTGGTGAATACGGTGGATGTTGTAATAATTCGAATTTTAATTCCATGATTTTGGCCATTGAAACTGTACAGGTGTGCACCCGCGGATTGTCTTGATAGAAGAGGATCTTTTTCTTTTTCAAATGAGAACGTTTTTTCTTTGTTCCTTCGCTCAATCGGTGCAATAACAATGTACATTATTCTACAACTATTGTTTTTAATTTTTATAAGTAAACGGTGCAGATGATTCCGTATTATCCCAAAGAATCGTGACCATCATCTTATCGGCCGATTTCACCGCCTTTGCTTTCTTCGGAGCCCGTTCGCCTCCAAACTCAACTGTTTATATTGTTCATTTGTCTCTAGAGTGTAGTAGTGCATCTATATTTAGTCTATATTTATGTATAGACTTAGTAACTCGTCAAGATTGCGATGAAAAAACGCTTAAATATTTGTAGAGTCCATCACGCGATTGCGTTTATTTTCCATTTTTTCATACACAAATTTTCGTTCAAATTTGAAAACACTGTAACCAGCAATTTTTCAATGGCCTCAACTATTTTGACCATTTTGAGTCGTCGATCACTCAAAACTCACTCAATTTTGTCAATCATTCAGGGAGAATCACTTCCTGAACAATGTTGATCTTTTGTGGATGTACGGGCACGTTTGAACTCATTTACCCAATTGCAAACAATTGCAAATACAGAAGAAGATGTGCCATAAACTTCATCCAACTCAGCTTTGATCTCTTCCGGTGTTCAGTCTTTTAAATATAAGTGCTTAATCCCCTCTCAAAACTCACTTTCCCCCCCATTTTTGTAAATAAACACGAGTTTCTTGCTTCAATCGACAATAAAAAGGAAATCATATGATGGAAATAACTGAAACTTAAACATCCATCTAGTGAGTCATGATGCTTACTAAAAAAAGCCATTTTGGATGCTAAGAGTGCCATCTCTTAGATTTCCTAAGAACATATTGAACTAACTTCGTATGTCATATTTTTTATTATTAATATTGTATTTTAATGTCTCTGACAAATTAGCATTTAAAGTTTTATTTTATACATTATTGCATATTATCATATGCGTAAGGAAACGGTTCAAGAAAGGGCTTCGTCTATTTGAGAAAATTAATTTATTGATAAATGGCACAAAAAGATTGAGAATATTCACTCTAGGATATTTTTTATTGAGAAAGTATAATTCTCAGATACGGAGTTTCCTTACCAAGAGTGCAGTGGCGACCCATCCATCCTTGAATGCAGACACACGTTCCGTTGTTACACTGACCATGTTCAGTACAACGTGGATCACACGTGCGCAGGTCACAGCGGTGTCCTGTCCAGCCTTGGTCACAGTGACAACGACCTTCCTCACAACGTCCATGGATTCCGCAGTCCAAACTACATTTAGCTGCAAATAAAAATAATTAAATAATCCTTTTCTACAATTTAGCAAACTATTCGCTTTTATTTTATTTATTTATTTTTTTTTTTTGTAAATTATTCATTTAATTACTATTTTACCCGCTTATTGGAATTTTCATTGAGTTTCAATAAGTGAACAGTTATTAAATTTAAAATTTGACACTGTTCGAATCCCGTAATTGTTATTTACAGATTTAATTTTCAGGTGGGAGAGATAAGATAACCCAAATACATTTTTCAATAAGAATTTTTTTCTGATTTACATAAAATTTTTACTAGCTGGATTAAATTTTCACTCAAGAAAACGAATAATAATATAAAATTAAGGATCATTTGATATGATCATTTGAAATGATGATTAATGTCAGTAGGTAAGTAAAAAAAATCACTGGATTGCAAGTTTTCCAGATTTAAATCGAGGTGCTTGAGAAATTATTTTCAACTCATTAAGGGTGAGAATTTAAAGAAATTTTCAACGTTTCTTTTCAAATGTAAAATTTCTGTTGCGTTTTTGTAATTTGTAATTATGTTCATATCACTTTCTCTGTAACGTTTTCTGCTATTTTTAATTTAAATTTAATATCTCGTTCGTTGAAATTAATATTTATGATAACTAAGATATTGTAAATAATTTTCTAAATACATACGAATTTTAGAACATATTTTTCAACAAAAAGAATTTTAAAATTAAGAAAAACTTATATAAACATGCAATTACAATAAGATATTAATATTAATACTTAAAATTTCTCAAATGTTTGAATTTCTGTGAAAGAGTTCTGAAATTATCCTACTAAGCAATCTATATAAAATGGCAAATTCAAGAGCTTAACATTTTTAGTTTTTGGCAACATTCCAACAAAAGGACCTCAACATTCTTAAAATTATTCTGAAGGAGTCTAGTAAACAAAATAAATAAACAGATTAAGATGTGGTTCAGCGGTTCACAGAAAACCTGATTCGATATCACGGCTCATACGACAAAAAGAAAATCTCGAACCGAAGAAAAACAACAAACTTGAGAAATGACTTCTTTAAATATTAAGCTAATTAAAAGTCGTAAAGCGATGTAAAAAAATTCGAAATGGAACCAGAAAAATTCTAAGCGCCGAATGAACCAGGGTTCGAAAGTTTTTTTCCCCCTTTATTGTTTTTTCCAGTTCATTTAGAAAAGTGCTGGAAAAAGATAAAATGGCAGAGTAAGAGAGAAATTTTTTTTCCCTCTTAAAAAAAAAAAAACATTCTTCTGAACTTTTATTAGTGACTTTTCCGTAGACTTCTACTTGTTTTTTGTCGCCGAGTAAAGGCCTTAGAAAAATCTTAATACGAGATTAAACGAGCGTAAATGACTTTTATATTTATTTAGTCGATAAAAAAAGTAAAAGTTTAACAGTTAAATCAGAATATTAAACTTATCTGAAGTGTTTTGGTGAACCTTATGTAAAAAGGCTCTAGAAAGTCTAGCCAATCGCAGTATAACTTTAGTAATGATTTTAAATTCGTTGGAAACATGCCAAAGATTTTCTGATATTTTGCTTTTATGGGATTATTGCATATTCATTGATATCAACCGTAAAATAAGTAGGTCTATTATTAAGTTAAACTACTGAGGGAAAGGTACAAATCTATTCGTTGAACGTGTAATAAATAATTCGGATAAAAATCAAGGACTGCATTTCAATTCTCTTATAAAGCGATGCAAGATTTATTTCACGATGAATATTCTTCGGAAAAATTTATGAGATATTCTGAACATTTCTTTCTTATAAAGCTTTAGAATTCAGAGTATGATGTAGTCTATGTTGAATATATAGAAAAGGATTTTCTACGAATAAAATGCGTTGATCAGTAGCGGTCATAAATATAAGAATGGATTCAATATCGAGGGAAACATTCTGTTTCGTTTATTTCAGATTAGATTATTTATATTTGTGTGTTCGCTTTCAACTTTCAGTATCGAAGTAAGTATGAACTTTTCTGAGTTAGTACTTTAGAAGACAGTAAATATTTTGGATATTTCAGTATTAGAATATAAAATTAAGCAAGAACTTATTATAATTATGAATTGCTGCGCAACAATATTTTACGTCATTTTTACTTTCCATTCGTACATTTGACTACAAAACGGAGAAAAACAAATATTCGATTTCTATATACAGGTTATTCAAAATGATTCACCTCATTTAAAAATGCTTTATTTTCATTAATGAACGACACAGAATGATAAGTAATACATGAAAGCAAAGGGAAAATACAGAAGTCATTTTAAAAATGTTCGATATAACTTCCTTTAATTACTTGTATAATGTCAATTAGATATACTGCTGTTTGTAGAAAATGCAACACCATGAAAGAATCATCAGAATCAAATGAAATTTAATGCAGAAACGACTTGTACTGATACAAATAAATGATGAAATTTTCAAAACAAAAGAAACAAATTAAGCGTCCGAAATCAGTATTTGGTGCAGCCACCATGCGCTGCAATAAGTGCTGCTATACGACGTGGCATGGAGTCAAACAGATGTTGAATATCTGCTTGAGGAAGAGAATTCCATATCGCTTGTATGCGCAACCAAAGTTCGTCTTTGGAAACTGCAGGACGCGGATCACGAGCGAGACGCCGACCAACCATATCCCACACGTGCTCAATAGGCGACATATCCGGTGAATAAGCAGGCCAAGGAAGAAGTTGCATGCGTTGTGCTGAACAGAAGTCTCGAACAGTCCGCGCAACATGTGGGCGTGCATTATCCTGCTGAAAGATAGCTCCAGGGATGCCTTGAAGGAAAGGAACGACTTCGGGCTGTAGCACTTCACGGACGTACCTGTTGCTATTGAGATTACCCTCAATTCGTATCAAATTGGATCGTCCATGATACGAAATCGCACCCCAGACCATAACTCCGGGTGTTCGACCACTATGTTGTTCAATAATACACTCAGGAAGGCAGCGTTGACCGGCATAACGTCTAACACGAACACGGCCATCATGGGTCCACAAATTGAAGCGTGATTCATCTGAAAAGACAACTTGGTGCCAATCAGCTCGCCTGTCTCTGTGCTCAAGAGCCCACTGCCGACGCAGCCGTCGATGATTCGCCGTGAGGGGAATCCTGTATAAAGGCACCCTTGCACGCAATCCACGGCGCAGCAGACGACGACGAATTGACGAAGCCGACAAATGTACACCTGTAGCAGTAGACCAACGTGCTGCCAGCTGCCTGGAGGAAGCTGTGCGATCATTCACCGCCATGCGGAGCAGGTGTCGATCATCGCGTCACCTTCTGACGTCACCTTCTGTCGTCCAGTGCCTGTTTTTCGAGTTGTTCGGTGCTCGTCGGTCCACTGCTTCCAAACTCGCATCACTGTGGAACTGTTCCGCTGCATACGAGCTGCTATTGCGCGATAGGAAAATCCTCCTTCTCGAAGGCCGATTATCCTCCCTCGTTCAAACTCCGTAAGTTGCTTGAATTTCTTATTCTTCCGTCGTGGAGGCATACTCAGGTCTCACTAAACGTTTGCCACTAACAAATAATTATAGACTTTTTTCAACGTCCCGCTACAGCACTTTATTTATACGCTTTCAGCATCAATTCAGAGGGCGCTGCGCGCGCCGCGCACGCGCGATGGCTCTGAAACTTTATTAATTTGCATAAAATCCTATAATTGACATTTGCTGCGAATTTCATTTGATTCTGATGATTCCTTCATGGTGTTGCATTTTCTACAAACAGCAGTTTATGTATATTCCTGCCAAACATGTTATAAAGCATCATTGGTAATTAATTGTATGTCATTAGAAATACGTAGTTTAAGTTCAAACAAATTTGTGCGTTATGGTGGCACATACACTTTATCTTTTACACCCCCCCCAAAGGAAAAAAATAGCATGGGCCGTATCAGATGATTAGACATGGGAATGGTATATCAGGGGACTCAGGTGGCCAGCTGTGTAACATTAAGTCATCTGGTCCATTTCGACCGATCCAACAGCGAAGTAGCTGCATGAAAGCTTCTAAAACAGCTTTCATGAAATAGTTTTACGAAGAACACAAAAGTACTATCCATTTTCCCCAATACAAAGCTTCCACACTTTCCCTTTGTATTCATGTGTTACTTATCCTTCTCTGTTGTTTATTTTCGAAAATATGGAATTTGAAATCGTATGATTATTTTGAATAACCCTGCATTTGATTTTGGTATCACTGATCACATTTCAAGAAAGTAACTATTTCCTGTGGCACAAAAGATTTTATCATTTACTTTGACTGTTATATGATTATTACTTGATTTATGTGGGAAAATTATTCTCCAGTGATTACATTTCATACTAAATTACAATTTTACAACATGATGTCATATGAAAAATTGATTTCCATTGAGTATAGATTGATAATATAGTAAAACATTATTTTTAAGAGACTCCAAAAGTCACTTAATTTTTAAATTTATTATGAATCAAATTATTTATAAAATGTGTAATGAATCACGAAAACTTATGTGTCGCTTATTTGTTTGAATATGAATTCACACAAAATGCACAAAAAAAATTTAAAATGCTAAGATTTAAATATATTTTATTACTAAATATATATAGTTTCTTTTTCCCCAAGTACAATTATATTTAGCACAATTGTTTCTAAGCACAAATTTCAGTATTGGTGATAAATTCTCCGGCGTTTTGGATAATATTTCCTATTTATCATAATATATTACTCATACAGTCATTTAGACTTGTAAAATATTGTGTTTAGCCCCCTCCTCTAAAAAACATTTCTAAATACAATAGAAAAGTTTTAATGCAAGTTAAAGAATTATGTTAAAAATCGTTCCAAGCACAAGCTTTATCAGTATCGTAATTCCCATTTAAAAGTATTAAGAGTCCTGTATACTTAAGATTTAATATTCAAAAGTGCTGTATTATTAAGGAATTTTTTTACAGTTGTTCTATAAGAGTAACTAGTCACTAACTACCGTTGAAAGTAAACATCATTATTGAGGTGTCATTAATGACTAATGACATAAAGAGAGGTGTGATTTAACTCGTAATCAAAGTTCAAATTATTCTTTTACATATTCAATAAATTTTAGAACAAGAAGGCTAGTTCAGCTCTGCACTATTTACTTCTAATAACTAGCATAGCATAGGCTGTGTTAAACTATGTTATATCAAGAAAGAATTTTCGTATAATTATAAATCTATGACTTCACATAAGAATTTGAGATTATAGTTACCGTAGAAAAACCATTGTACTTGCATTACATCTGGATGAACCTTAGAATTTTTAAGAATGCTTTTTAAAAATTTCCTACTTCAGGAAAAATACACTACGTGAAATAAAATCCCTTCAATAGATGTTTTCTCCGACACTTTAAGAAATTGTAAGAATAGATAGTCTGAAATAGAATTAGAATGTTTATTTCCTATGCTTATAATCGATTTTAATTTGAGCATATCCAACTTTTACCACTAAAGTCGCTTAGCTGGGAGGGCGTACAATAAATCTGCCAAGGTTAAAGCCCTCACTTTGGTGTAGAGTGGAAATTTACAGAATAGATGCCTGCTCACTTGTCGTCCTCTTCACTTGTTCAAAGTAAAAAGGCCCATTACCAATAGCCCCATGATGATGCTTAGCCTGATATTAGTATGCAATAAATCAAACTCCAACAGTTACACGTTTTATCCTTTCCTTTATGGCTCTGTGAATTAACCTGCTTCCTTTCATGTCAATTTTAGTTTGGAATAGTTTTCGAATATTATTGGTCGAAAGACATACATTTTAAAAGATATACATATACATTTTATTTGAGGGAAAAAACCTTCCCTATTTTAACAGCATTTTGAAGTAGAATATATTAAAAATTAAAATATTGTCTTCTGTCTACAAAAATAGTTATATTTTTAATGCAAACTTACCTTTAGAGCAGTCAGTACCGGTCCAGTGGTCAAAGCATATACATTGTTCCGTGTCCAAATCGAAAACCCCGTGAGATGAACAGTCTGGGAAGCAGCGACTCAGTCTACCGTCGGCTTCACTGCAATTGGTTCCTCTCCAACCAATTTTGCACCAGCATTCTCCTTGAACGCAAGCACCATGGCCGGAACAAGAGGAGTCCATGCAATCGACTGAAAGCAGAAAGAACAGAGTATTTTTTAGTATTGCCGAGAGATATATATAATAGGCGTAGCTTTTAGCAAGAAAAATATTTTACTACTACGGATAATATTCAGTCGTTATTATGTTAAATCGACTGATTTAACCATGGAAAAAAGTAAAAATTGCAATAATATTAAAACTACTCTTCAATTCTTATTTTTGAAATACAATTTTTTTGAGATTGTTGATTTTTACTTTTCTATAGTTATTTCCGAATTTTATTTATAACTTAAAAATATACAGAAAAAAAAGTTAAGTTTATTTTTTGTGCCATTTATTAAAATTAAATCTAAATTGTTCTTAGGTTAGCACAGTAATAGGATGAAAAGAACGAATAAAGTTGCAACAAACACACTACAAATAATTAAAGTTTATTTCTGAATTCTATTCATTTTTATTATAACATACCCCTAAGAAATATAAAAAATATTTCATATAACAGGGAATTATTAAAAAATGAACCTAGCAATCAATTATATCAAACATACTCGTTTTTAGAAGTGTGTTTTGAAAAACTTCTTTAAAAAGTAATCGTAAGATATAAGTTAAAATTAATATAATGAGATAATAATAAACGAAGGGAATCGTAAAATTTTAAACATTATCAAGAAAGCAACGAAAGTATCTGGATAAAATTTATCCTTCAATTTAATTGATCCTTAAGTACTTAACGTTGTAAATTACATATATTCATATTGATTTGTTTGGTTTCAGATAGTCATAGACTGAAGCAATCCGCAGTATGGAGAAGATAATATTTCAATCTGAAGATTTCGGCAATGATGAATTGCAAAAGGTCAAGAAACACTGGAGGAAATATATATAACTAAGCATAGTGACTATATAGAAAAGTCTTAAGAGTAATAAATAAAAAATTATGTTTATATTTTCGTTATTTTTAGTAATAATTAAAACGTTACGATTATACGGATTACTTCAATCGCAAATTGTTCATTTTTACTAAAAATTATTGAGATGAAAACTGTAGTTTTATTTATTATACTTAAGACCTCACCACGTAGCCACCATTCAGAGTGATACATTTCTTTCAGCCTATTTTGACCTTCGAAGGCAGTCGTTGTAAGACTCAAGAGATTAAACTCTTTATCTTCTGCATACTGGGAGTTACTTCATTCTATGGCTTCCTGAACCAAAGAAATCAACATTAATAGCTGTAATTTACAACATTATGTACGTATGGATCGTTTAATATATACGGAATAAATTTTATCCAGATATCTTGGTTATTTCTTAGTATTAATTAAAGCTGTACGACATCCTTTTGTAGTAACGTAGAAAAAATATAAAAATTCACTTCATAACTATTATCTGGGATAACAGTTTTCGAAATTCAAATGATCTGTTCGTACATCCCTTCGCACCCATTAATAAATCATTATAATGATCGTTTGGTACTCGTATTACTTCATTAACATATAGTACGCCTTTCTTCAGATCGTTAGTGGTTGTTACACAACTAATCTACTGTTTAACAGATAGTTTGCAAATTTTATGTTCGATAATGCAAGCTCTTTTCTTAGTATGATACTAATTAGACCTCGTACAGTCTGAGTTTGGAAACTTAATTGCTTGCTATGATACGCGGAGAAATAAATTAGTAAACTTATTTATAACGGTAAAAGATAATTGGAGTTCCAGTTATTTCTAAGTTAAATAGTCACTAGATAAGTGTCTAAGAAACGGAAAATACTACAATTAAATAAAGAAACGACAAATTAATATTAACGTGTTTTATTACTGTTTTCCAAATTATGACTATTTACGCAGAATCTCTCATAGTCTACTAATACTCAACACTCCTGAATAATAAACAGTAATAAAAATCTAGCATTCCTTTCTCGTACTCTTACATATTTATCTGATTAAATGTGTTTACTACTCTTCTTAAATACATTCTAATCTGCGTATATATTATTTAATTTTATTTTAAAGGGGTTGGATTTTAATCGGTATCAGAAAGTAGACCCATAAGTTTACTTGAAGGAAAATCGCAAACAGCCCAACATTACAGGATGTCAATACACATTTTGAAATAAAATTTCTATTCATTTTGTCCGGAATCCATATTTGAAGAAATAATACGTGATATCGCTACATTCGGAAAAATACTACTTCAAAGGAATTGAGTTCCATAGAATTTAATAAACATTACTTTATTCTTTTGTGAAAGAGTTTGTTTTGGAAAATTGTGAAAGAGAGTTCGTAGGATTTTTCTTTATTCATAACCAGTGATTTTGAAAATAAAGGTTGCTACAGTAATGTTTTCATTTTATCATTACTAAAGACTTGGATATCACCCAATGAATAACAAGTTTCGAAAATAAAGCGAAACAAAATTAATATTTCAGTTTGTATTAAATCATAAATAAATGAAGAATTCTTTTATATTTTAAGTGGCAGGAAATAGTCCTCAAAATTCATATCTACATCACTTTCAGTAGTACTGGACAACATTTTATTCCATTTTTCCTGCATCTAAGTTCTTAATTAAAATCAATGTTAATTGCAATGAAGCTAAAGAATCTACTCTCTCAAATGTGTAGCTCATGTTAAAGCTAATATGTTTATATTAAGGCGATTTTTAGTAGTTTTATGCAGATGAGCAAAGTAGTTTCGTTTGAATTGGGATCCAATTTTTACATGTACGGAAAAATATTGAACCTGACTAACACTCGCCTAGACTAAAGATAATTAAAGGGAAAAATTAATAATATAAATTTAAATATTAACCCAGTACAAACTTTTATCTATCTATTTCATCCAAGAGAAAGATAGTACCTTCAGTTACTGAGAACTAAGAGAAACAAATACAGTTTTTAAGAATAATCGATATTTCACCAATACAACACATAAAGTATAATTTGTTATAATATATATTTCTTTATATTGATTTGTCAAATTGTTAAGCATTTCCCGTCGTTATATTATCGAGATCTTGTTTGTAAAGATTTTTCAACATTATGAGCTCTTGATATTACACAGTATCAAAATATATAAGAACGTGAGATATTATGGAAATATGTAAGGATTATGAATTATTTTCTTCTGATGGCATTACAATATACGATAAAAGTAGAATTTGAATATATATATATAAGAATATTTGAAAAAAAAGCCGTTTGTCCTGTTTTGAAAGCTTCTTTCCATATGAAATTATTATCATGCATGATAAAATTCATTATTTGAGGCTAAGAATTAGTTTAATTAATATAGTTACATATATTACAGTTAATTAACGTAAAATTGTTCTTTAAGAATTTAAACTATTTTCAAATTCTTAGGTCATACTAAATTGAATATATTTCTTCATTACTTTTTTTTAATATATATATATATATATATTTACTTAAACTAATAAACATCTATAAGATATGAATGTAAATGAGTAATGCAGATTAACTGTTTCATAATTTAACAAGCATAAATATTTATTAACAGTTTCAAAAGCAACATTGAATTCAATTTGTTTCTATCATTAATCAAAAACTTCAAGAGATATTGTAGTTTTTTCAGTATCTTATTTTCAGATTCATGTTCGTTAAGGAAACTAATATACTGCAAAATATGTTTCGCTAAAATCTTTTTATTCGCTTAAAAAAGAACGCTGTATCTGCATTTTAGCTATCCTAGTCAAAGCATTTTTTAAGAGCTTTTGTTCCCTTCGTGATATAGTTTTTGTGAAGTGAATGCTATTTTAGCTTGTTATCCAATATAAAAAACAGTTTTTTGTGGCATTACCATGTTGAATATTTTATTTCGAGTTATTGTATTATTTAAGTGCTTTTTTTTCAAACACAAGCTTTTAAGTTTCTCTTCCGTTCGAAATTATGCGAAAAAGTTGAAAGAGAATCGTTATTCAGACACCAATTTATTTTATATTTAAATGTTTTACAGAATTTTTTATTACTTATTTAAAAAAAAGAGTACCGAGTTAAAAAAAAAAAAAAGTAAAAGAAAGCTCTTAAAAGCCCGCATCTTGAGTTTTCATGTTCAAGGAATTATTGAATAGGGAAAAAAAACCTTAGTTGGTAGTTGAATAAGAAATATCAATTTTTAAAAGGAGAGAAAAAGCGGGATTTATTTTCAAAGAGTGTTTTTTTTCCTAACGACAGGTCTAGCCTTAAGGAATTTTTTAAATAAAAGTGTTATACGCTGTTAAAAAGCTCAAATATTTTTTTTTTAACCAAGCCTTTAAAAATTTGAATTTTTTTAAGACAAAATTTCTGCTTTATTCAAAAATATCATTTTATATTATACCTTTTACATTTATTTCGAAAGTGCAAATTCAAATGAAAATACATTTCTATTCATTTAAGCTGATAGCATGTTACAATTGAATTACAAACTAATATTTTGAACATAAGAATAACGATTTAATTAATTTGAATTTGTATCCCATATTATATGTAAGTTTCTTAAATGTATTAGAAGACAGAAAATTACTGCCAATTTTCACTCTTTAGAAAGATTTTACATACAATAAATCAAAATTTATCCGAAAGTCCTCTTAAATTAATCCATAATATTATTTTGAGATACTATTTAGTCAAGTTAAATCATGAAATTCATATTTAAATTGTCATTTAATAAGTAATTATTTGAGTCTTTTGAAAATAAATTGGTGCCACAGAGAGTTGAATTTTCTAAGGGTTAAATGTATCAAGAACTCAATTCATAGTTCCGTACTGAGAAATAATATTAAATTGATTCTCCCTGATGGCTTTTCCAAAACTGAATGGAAAGGACTGCTATTTCCTGCTCTTAAATGAAAACGTGAAGCTCTCTCCGTTAATCAAACACTTCTATTCTGTTGAATGATTAACAGGAATTTACCAAATTTGAGTTTTAGTTAAAGAGATGTAGTCTTGGGTTCATAAATGATACAATATATATGTAAGGTAAGTCAGGAACACAATTCAATATTCTACTTTATTCATATTCGCTTAAAGTTTCAGACTGTGGTCCATGCTTTTAACTATTTTATGTAGTTACATATGTTGGGGATTCTTATGCGAATGCGTGAATTCTTATCTATCTACAGTAGCTGTCAGCCTCCAACATTCCACCATTAAGTGAAAAAGTGTAAGGTTGGTTAATTGGTTGAATGGAATCCACTTGAGATATATTATTGTAAACCCAAGGTGAAAATGTTACCATTTTTATATATAAGACACTGTAAAATTCAAGCCCAGGAAAATGAATAAACTGAAGTGTAACAAATTTATACATGTGAAGCTAAACTAGTGTTATGTAAATATTAAAAGATATTTGGTTGAGGGCTTTCCTCAACCAAGTACGTGAAAAATGATGAAATGATTTAAAATGTTTAAACCGAGGTAAGAAATAAGAGCAAAGCATCCAGTCAAAATGTGTCGTCAGAAAACAAACACAATGGTTAAACATTGAGGGTTTTCTCCCAGTTTATATGTAAGCTCCATGTGTCTAATTCATTAAAGTGTTAAAATAATATTCTATCTTCTACATGAAAATAAATTTCAAAGATATATGATAGGTTTTACATGATTAAGTTTATTTGAGATGCAAGGTTCCACTGATTTGCCAGTAATCATGGATAACTACTTTAATGCATTTCGTTCAGTTAAAATATGGAATGGTGGGAAAGATTGCATCGGATGTAAATTTAGCTGCTCTATTGTTTGCCTCGTTACACTTTATATCCACGTGGGAAGAAATTCAACAAAATATAAACTGGATGCTGTCTGACTTTAAGTTATGAATTTTTCAAATTTGTCAATGATCTACAGATGAGATCAATGACTTTAAAGATTTAAAGATTGTAATGCACTCATGGAATCTGTGAATAAAGTTAAATTTCCCCCGGGTCTACTTGACAAGTTTTCCAACGCCTTATTTATGGCAGATATCTCAATAGAAAAACCCGAGCATTGAGGACGAAGTCAAAAAGAATGAAGTGAATTGCCTATTGAATAAGAAGCGTCAACATGATTCAGTGACTTAGAACCGTCAGTGTAAATGAGCATAAAATCTGTTTATTGCTCTGCAAAGTTATTAAGAGAGGAAGAAATTGTAAAAAGCGCCGTCATTGTATTGAATTTTGTGTAAGCTTGGAAATTTTCAAGTGGAGAAGACTACCATATTTCAGTCCAGGGTGAATACACAGTTTGAAAAGAGGCATTACAGAGCTGATTCCTGCAGTGTCGAAATCATTGGAAGAAATGTGTTGTATCCCAAGGGGACCACTTTGATGGTGATCAGCGTAAGTTTGGTGTAGCTGAATTCGAGCATTTTTTATAAATAAAGGTCAGACATTTTTTGACACACGCAGTAAAAATTTATCCAGAAGAATGCAGAATATTTTATTATACTGCAGATTTCCGTTTCAATGAGTCCATTACCCCAAAATAAATTATGACTCTGTTTTCTCTTTTATATTGTTATGCTAAATGGTCATTCAATTTTTCATATTAAAGTAAAAAGTAGCGCTTTTATTGAACATTTTCTTATTTTAAGGACACTATGCAATACAGTTATATGTACTATAATCTCAAAAGTTTTTGAAAAAATTGGGAGAGTAATCTATATAAAATGTTTTCCTGAATTATATCACTAAAAAAATTGTTAGATAAGTATTGTTTTAATTGCCAAATCAAGTATTATGTTTCAAAATATTTCCTTTTATTTTTTCTTGTGGATAGGGTTTTCTAAAATTAACTTTTTGTTAATTATATCAATTTGTATTGATTTTCCAGATTAAGTTATAAAATAATAGTTTTGTATTACTTTTCTCGCATTTAACCAAATAAGATATTTTAAAAAACGATACTTTGTGTTAAATGTATTCTTGTAAAAGGAAACAATGGCAAAATTGCTTGGCAGAAACCTTTAGCGTTAAAATAGCGTAATATAAGCCTTTATAATTATTGTTTTAATTGGAAACTTTCAGTAGTAAATATATTTAATATCATTCGTCGCTTTTTAGAATAATGAACTACATGCTTCATCATCAATTAACTTTAAAACTGTTCATTTGATAAAAGGAATTGTATTCATGATTTATTCATCTTAACCTACGATAAAATTCCTTTATAATTTAAATATTTTATACAGCTTTATTATGGTCTCACTGCAATATACCCTATAGACCGACTAAATAATAATATACCAGTGAATCAGAACAAGCAGGGACTTCAATTCAAATTCTGGAATATTATAGATGTACAAGACGCGTATAGAGCAGAAGAGAATAGAGTGTAGGAACTATACAACGCGCACGTGCTGATAAAAACCAATTAGCTAATGCATCAAGCCATTTTAGTACCATCATCAGAATTGATATTTGGATTGATGAACTATTGAATAATTTTCCCGACACTTGGCAACCATACACGTAAATATAAGATCAATGTGTGGCGTGATTCATGTTGAGTGAATCAGGGAGTATTGGAAGGCAGTTCACGCAACAGAATGATACAAATATCACGCAATATATCACTACAGATGTCGAATTGCATATACGTGGAACTAATGTTCAAATTGCGCGTCTCTTTAGCAGTTATGTCAGATATTGTTAGAGGGCAATATTCAGAGAATGGGAGAATATTCCTGAACATTAATTTCAGATTTAATTGAGGAACAATTGTTGTATGCTGAATGTTCTTGAAAGGTTTAAAAGTATTTTTGGATTATTATTTTTGTTATTTAATTCTCCGTAAGACATTTAATGCGTTTTTATTTATCAGACAAATGTTTATCTTTCAGAAACTTCTAACTCGCTACGAAATTCAGTTTTTAATATGAAAATCATTGGAAGGAAATGAATTTATGCAGTCATTTAAATAAGTCTATTTTAGGGATTAAATTAGTTTTGTTTTCTCTTCAGAATATAAGCTTCATAAATCCGAATAAATTCTTACACGTGAAGTATTTTTTATAGAGACTTGAGAGAGAATTGTCTTACTTATATTTTGTAATTACTCTTTGTATTCAAGTTTATTTTTTTCTAGAAAATTTAGTTTCTCAGTTAGTAAGAATTATGATTAATAGTTCAAAATCTAGAATGCGTGATATTTTTCTGGTATTAATAAGCATTTATTTATATAAATGGTATATTTGAGAAATTAATGAGACTAACAAAGCGTTTTTTATTACATGAAACCTTCTTAATATATATTCAAGTAGTTTAAATTTCATCAGATTTATTTCTCCTGTAGTCTCCTTTTGATGAATGCTTTTGCAGGAGAAGCATATATTTAAAAAATTCTGTTGCTCAGTATATTGCTATATGTTTGATCTGAATCACAAATTAGATTTATTAAAGTGTAATTATAATAAAGCTTACATGACCATCAAATAGAAAAATATGTTTGTGATCCTTTCAACTTTAAAAAATATTTACCTGCCTTAAAAGTCATTTTAACATTTATTCTTACAGTATATTATGCATCATAGATTTCAATTTTAAAAGTATGTGAGTAATAAAATGGCGTCTACCACATCTACTCTGTATGACGCGTATAGCGTAATAGAATAACTGCGCAAAACACTTTTTGTGAAAATCAGTTGGAAACGCTCTACCTTGCTCTTATGTGTAACGGATTTACTCAAACTTAAGATTGTACTATATTTCTTCAGCACCTATTAAAATTGTAAGTGTTATGTTTTAAGAAAATTACAGAATGAATTTATACACATTTGAAAATTCTACTACATTCTTCAGGTCCAGCATTTAGAATTGTAAATATTGTATTTCAAGAAAATTACAGAATGAGTTCATACAAATTTTAATATTGAAATATATTCTTCAGGCACAACAACTGTAGAATTGTAAATGATTAGAGAGTTTAGCTTGTATAATTATCAGCCACTTGCGATTGTATGAAGCTCACCACTCATTAATGCATTAATGAGTACGGAAATAATGAGCACAGCTATAATTTAATGAAGTTATTTTAAGAAAAATATTGACTTAAAAAGCTTCCGAACTCACTCGAGTGATTTATGCTCGATAGATTTTAATATTCTTCTAACTTGAGGCGTTTTGCATTGGCGCTAGTTTCACTAAATTGAGAGGGGAAAAATCTATTTCAAAGAGATAACAAATTCTATTAACGTACCTAATAACATGATGGACCTGAAACAAATTTCATGTGCTTTCTTTTCTTCCTCGATCAATGAGTCTGAATGAAGATAAGTGGATTGGTTCCTTTCCGTGGAACGAATCCCGATTGAAATCGATTTTTGAAGTCGATACCAAGTTAACCGATGAACAACCTGAACTCTTTTTAATTACTTTAGTCTGAAACATTACAAAATAAAACGAATATACCCAAAAAAGGGTTTTAAATTCCTAAAGTTTGGCTTTGTTGCTGAAATCTTCTAGAAACTTTCCAAAATTCTTTTCTGGAATTTTTTTCCTCCCGTTCTTCAGTGAAGGCATTGTTTACTGAGTTGGGAATTATCGCTGCGCCTTGTATAGGGCTCAAGTGTTTTTACTGCCTCAGGGATTGATGAGATTTTGGACGCCTTGATTGTGGCTATGAATACCTGAAAAATGCAGCTTAATTGAGAAGCTTAATGAAGCAACTCAATTCACTGAGTTTTTACGTCCTTGAAACTCATTTTAAAGCGGGATAAACACTCCTTCTTCCTAGAAATTCTCCATTATATTACACAGATTAACACCCTTACGAAACTTTCAATTGCAACGAGAGAAAGTTGAAAAAGAGCTATTCGCAGTTAAAAGCAAAAATTGTTTTTAAAATAGGTTTGAAAATATATTAACGCTTTCACAGGCTCATTGATAACTATCGAACTAGGATATTTTTTTCTCTGTATAAGTAATAATTCAGAAACTGCTTTAGGAATAGAAATTTTTTAAGACGTGAGTGAATGGTATCAGATGCTTGGCAATTTTTATTTTTTGCTTCAGTGGAATTTGAATAAAAGTATAATTGATATGTTCATGAACAACTACATATATCTCTTATCTTCCACAAGCAGTATAGCACTTCAATATGATAATATTAGCAATAATAATTTTTTTTTCGTGATAGATAGTGAAATCTTAAAGAAGAATATTATCAAAATTCTATACATATAAATGCACATTGCTTTTTACAGTTATCAATAAATATGTTTTCAAAGAATCTTGTATATATTTTTGGGTGTCATTATTCGTTGCTGTTATTATTCATAGAATTTAATTTTGAAGAGGAAATTTATTCATGAGCTGGAAGAAAATATAAGTTAGAAAATGTGAGTAACCATAATAATAAACTTTTAGTTAAATTACGGAAGGAATATGGTGAGTGAGGGAATAGAATTCTTCTAAGGAATAATAAATAAAAATAGTTAAAACTTTCTCAAACATGTATCTTAAGTCATTTTTATTCAATTTATAATAATTTCCGCGATTTAAGCCTTTCTAAACTAAATAAATATAAGCACCATTTTAAATGAAACTATTACAGAGAAAATCTGAAAACTCGAGTTCCAATGCAGTATGAGTTTATTAAATCAAGGTATAGATTTCCAAGATTCAGTCCTTTTGAACATTTTGAGCTACAGTTTTGTTGAATTACGCTTAGTTATGAGTGGGATTAACGAGAGAATATCTTCAGTTATCTCTATTAAAATATCCTTTTCACAGAACTTATTTAATATATATTCATTCAAAGCTTAGGAAAATGTTACAAACATACATATCTTTAAAATCTTTGTACCGAATGAAAATTACTTTCGTTTGCGATATTGTTTGATTACACACCTATTTTATTTTGCAGTAATATCACTTTGAGAGTACTTTTATTTAATTTATATGGAATAAAATTTCTTTGGATAAGAATAGTTACATCAGCCATAAGAAATTACAATTAATTCTTTTCTTAAATAAAGATTAACTTACACATACCAATCAATTAAGAAATTACAACCATTGCATAGATACTTTAATTAATTGATCCAAAACATTGGTTTGATGTCAATCAACGAAGAGTTTCTAATAATCTTTGGATAATTAATGGAAAGTGAATTAAATAAAATTTAATAGCTGTGTATTTAATGATAAGATTGATAACTTTCGATAATTACTTAGAATTTTTTTCGTGATTGTTTTCTATAATTTTGTTTATTGAATGTTGGGAAATGTATGTTTAGTATTCAATAAAATTAATAAGAAGAAGCATTTCTCGATGATCTAGGTAATTAGGAATTTTTATTTCGTTGGTATACTGACTGGTTTCCTAGCTTTTAATACCATCTAACTTTACCATACGGCAAAATGTATTGCACACTCAAAATTCTATGAAGTTTAATGGGTAAAAGAAATTCTTTTCCGTGTTTTTTTTTCTTCCAAAAATCTCACCAGCTGTTAGAAATTTTAGATTATTTCACAACTGGGCGCATAATCTTTCTATCCATCATTTCTCCCCATTTTCATTTTAATGCATTTCATACATTTGAGGAATGAAGTAGGTGAATGAACTACCTAAATACCTTTACGTTAACAAAGTTTTCAGAAAAAAGTATGAATGAATAAGTGATCAGAATTTCCTTTAGAAAATATGAAAAATAACTATATCTTTATAGGGAATTGTTGATACAATAAATTGAAAAAATACAACCTAATTTTATAAATATTATAAAATTTTGCTCAATAAAAAGAACTGATTATTTTTTAAGTTGACTTAGCTATAGTTATATATTGGTTCTCTATCAAGATACGAATATGTTTGTTAAATTTTGCTTGATTTTTATTTTATATCATAAGTACTATAATTATAATTTGCATACAATAACAACGCAAGATACCTATATACTAATATTAAAACTAAATGAATACAAATACTTAAAATATAATTGGAATACATTAAATTTTGATCACGCAAATATATGAAATTAAATGAATTGAATGTCAATTGAAAGCATTTCAATTACTTGTGACATGAATTATTGTTCCAAATTAAAATCGAATGCCTGCTTAGACGATGTTCTGGATAAATTCTTTTTTATCCAATGAGATCAAACGTTCTTGCCCTAGTCTTAATCTTCTTTTTCATATCACATTCTTTCGCAACAAGATTCGTTTCATTATATAATGATAAGTGACGACAGAATGAATCACTCTGAACCAAGGCTCGATTTACTTGATTTCCATCGAAACCCACCAACCATCGAGTCATCTGAACCAATTAGGGCTGACATAATTCATTATTCATATGTCATCTGAACTGGTCGGTTCTAAGGACCAATAAAATATTCCGAATATCTTCATGTCATGAAGTTATCATCGACCGATGCGACAAATTTGTAAAAGTGTCAGCTCGACCAATCAGACAGCGCTGACCCTACGAACGATATCGATTTTATGAATTCTGGCCCCATTTACTCGAATTATTCTGTTCTATTTCAATGTCTAATGTAATCACCATATTTTAGGACAAATATAGTCTTATTAAAGCAGTATTCCTTTCCAGTATCTGTTAGCCAATTGGTTTAGTATTTCTTTTATTCAATATAACTCTAATTTGAAAATATATTATTATTTTCTAGTAGAGTGTAGTGAAATTGGTTTTAATCCACCGTAATAATGTATTGGCTCTAGTCCATTGTGATAAAGTACATATGTTATGAAGTTTGCAATTCTATATTAATAAAATTGTGATGTGACAAAAATTTGAAAATGGAAATGATAATTAAGGAAGATAGTGTTATACTTGATGTTAGTTGCGAAAAAGTAAAATGAATTAATATACTATTTTATAAAAGTAGATTTATTTACAAAATTTAACCACACATAATCATAAATACGTACTAAAAGATATACAAAACATCAACTAAATATGATATTTTAAATTGATTATATGTGTAATTTATTTAATATCATGAATAATAAGTAAAACTTCATTTTACATGAATAAAAAGAACTTGCAAAAATAATATAATTGTAGTACATAGTTATGTTTGGTATTAATTATTTGTGAATAACATCGACTTATTTAGTAATCTTAAGTAATTGGTAGAATTATTATTATTTAAACTTTAACCATTCGCAGCAATAAATTTATACTAAGAAATTTTTTATAATATTAAAAACCTTTAAAAAATATGAAATATGAAAATACTAAGCCAAATTTATTATGTAAAAATTAATGACACAAAAAAAAATCGAAGCCGAACTATTTTATGTAGTATATAAATATTTATATAAAATATTCAGTGAGAGACAGATAAGTTAATTAATTGATATGAAAATAAATGTTATATTAGATAAAAATGTTGAAAATAACTAGCAATGTTATTCGTGAAATACTCCTAATTAAAAAATAATTATTATTTCGATTTTAGCCTTTTTATAAGTATTTCAGTTGTGTGAATATGTCTTTGTTGGGTTTTAATTTTTATAAGAAACTATCAGTGTTAGGAGAACGTAATCGTCTTAAAAGGAGAACGAGAGAGTTAACAACTATTCTCTCTGTAAATACTAAATTTCAATCTTCACTAAATTTTTGATTATAATGGTCTCGTACATTTCCATTTCGGGTTGTTTTACTTACTTCGACATCATCAATTCTTATTTAAACTTGAATAGTTCTAACAGAAGGAAAAATAATGACTGCAAAAAAGTCTTTCCTTTTTTTCGAAAAGAGCATTATCGTAGAAAAACAATATGCTGATACCTTTAAATACTAGTCCTTCAGTAAACTTTTCTGTCATAATCAATGAGTTTAGAAAACTTATGAGTTTCATCTTGGTTATTTCCCACATTCTATCAAACGATCGATATGGAGTTGCCACTCAAGAGCAAAAAGCAATTATATTTCGCAAACAGTTTTAAAGTTTATCGAACCATGAAATTCTTCACTTTTTGTTTTGAACAAATTCAGTTCTCTTTTTAATGAACTAATAATATCAGTATAATTTATGCCGTTTTGTGTATGAAAAAGGAGAAGGGTTTTTGAAAGAAAGCACTTAAACTATAATTTACTGAAAAATTACGATCTTATGTGTATAACAAGATAAGCAGTTGAAAAACTCATCTTTTAAAAAAACTACGTTAAATAAACTATATTCATGACTTTTAGAAGCAAAATATAGTAATATGGTGGTTTCGTCTTATTATTATCATAGTACATTAATAGAACTATTTAATAATAAAACTATTTTCTCTTACAAAGCAAATTCTTCCCTTGGACTAATAATCAAATCTTCTCTAGAATATTAAATTCGGAAAGCTACAATTTCTATTTATTTACAAACCGTGATGTTTTAATTTATTTAAACTTAAATAATCTGATGAAATGTGTAATTATTTTTTTTAAATTTCCCCTTATTTCAGTACCATATATTAGTTAATTTATTTTTTTTTCTTTTTCCCTTAAGCAACTCTCTTTCTCTCTCTCTCTCTCTTACATATTGCATTAATACCCCCCGAAACTCTTTTATAAATCTAAATGTAAGTCTTAGCTGCAACTAAGTATTACAACAAATAAATATTTTATAGAATTGGTTCTACCATTTTGCCCCTCAGATAACACTTGAGGAATTTTTGGTTTGAATTGATAAAGGTTATAATCTTTCTTGATTTATGAAATGTGACTTATGTATTTAGATTAAAATTATTGAAGTGTAGTGAATAGGTTTGACGAATTGTCTTTACAAGAAGAGAAGAATTTAGTACCGGTGTTAGTGAATAGTTAGAAGTTGGTATAAAAGATAGTGAGTTGAAGTTATATCAAGAGGACAGTGATATCAGATATGGGGGGGGGGAAGAAAGTTTTGAAACCACAGAGGATCATATTCGAACCCGATTGGTTTAATTACATAAATAATTAACGGAGCTAGCATTGGATCAGACGCGTTTAAGAAAGTTTTCCTCTGGAAAGAGTTGGATATGGAATGAAATTTAAACATTCATGACTTAAATAAAAACAAATGGGTTATCATCATTGCTGGACTCAGTGTTGATCAGTGACCCTTATATCCCAAGAATAGAAGAAGTATGTAATAACTGGGTGGTACAATATCTAATATAGAAACCTTATAGTTGCACTTGTTGAACAATGACTCGCATTTCTAAGCTTATGAGCTTGATAATACAATTAGTGCTTCTACAGAGATATAAATATATGGTTCTTATTAACAGTGATGAACCTGAAATACATAAGTACGAGTACTTACTATATTTTAAATTATTATTAAATTACTTAAAAATTATGTACACATGCAGCTTAGCAATTTTCCATCGTAAGATATGTTCTTAGAGTGTTTAAATATTAACTGTGTGATTCTATTACTATTTGTTATCTCTATTATTAATATCTTACACATTTAAGAAAATTAATGATTTCGTTATAGAATCTTTATTATACTTTAGAGCCAGTGTTTGAGAAAATATATGTCTACCTCATTTTCTAATACCAATTTTATTCGTGTATTAATGAGCTTTTGGATCATTGCCAGAAATTTCTCAGATTTAACATGACGTTCGCACGTTTTAATATTAAATTATTAATATTTTTCACAATCCGTGATAAAAATAGAGGGTATTGAAGCTATCCTTATCAACTCCCGAATACCTTTCATATAAGTCACCCCTCTCTAAATTTCCAAGACCTGATCAACTCTTGGTGTCTATTGAGAGCTTCTTCATGGACTATCTATAGTCCCATCATTTTCCTGACGGATTGGAATTGAATTCAGAATCCTCAGACAGTGGATGATTGGTATGCTGAAAGAGAGAAAAAAATGAGGAATTGAAGTCCTCATGTCGATCGTTGAGAAGGTACTCAAGAAAACTCCCCCTTTTTTCATTCTTGAGAAAGACCCAACCACTCAGTCAAAAGGATCTTGCCTGTTGAGAGGTTAGTCATAGAAAAAAAAAGAACTGGTTCACTTTCGTGAGAAGTTCGTCGTTTCTGGATTTAAATATATTTATATAAAAATTTTATACGCAGTTATTTGTTGAAAGAAGTTTTTAAAGTTTTAAAATGTTGTTTTGACCAAAAGATTCGAAATTGTATTAGATAGTATGAAAATACTTCTTGCAAATAACAACAAACTTTAAATTTTTAAGACTATGATGTTTAATTCCAGTAAAACTTTTTAAAAATGCGATTCTGCCCTTTCTTTCTTATAGAGAGGGAAAAGTAAAATATTTTTATATTTTTTTCATAACATCTACATTTCAGTTATAACAGTTATTACATCAGCTATTTTCTCCATATCATTACAGTATAAAAATTGCATAATACTCTTTATTCAACTGTAAATAAACTTTTCATCTACATCGTTCCGTGAAACTTTAATAAATGATTCCTTATCTGTATATGTGCACTAACTTTGTAAAAAGAAATGAAACAAAATAATTGAATACATATTACTTGCATAACAGCCATACCACAGCGTTATGACTCCTTCTGGTCTATAAGAACGGATCAGCAAGAAAACTTGATTTAGTTTATAAATTTGTTTTTGTGTAATGTGTTTCAGAATAGGACCCAAAGTCTCTCTTGAAACCGTCTTCATACGTTAAAATATTGCAAAATTATCAATATACTCGTATTTTGATTTGATTCCCATTCAGAGCAACATAAATCTACTAATTTCTGTTGGAATTTATCTCCTTTTTAGGCATAATTTTCGTTAATTTCGTATCATATACTCATTAAAACGAAGAAACGTCCAATTTATAGAAAGCTTCAAACTTTTGAGCACACAGTTTGAGAAATGAGTTGCAATATTCTTGGTAGAATTTTTCTATCTATAAACAATTCTGGGGCTGTGTCTTTTTTTTCTTTGATATAAAAACATTAATCCTGAATGTCAAGAGTAAAGAAAAACCAACTGGAATTGTCGAGAAGCCAGTTTCACCATCTTCTACAACTACATGAGGGAAAAAGAGGCTCGCCATTTCCATCCTAACCAACCACACGAGAAAACGACTAAATTTGACAGAAAAGGGCGTTTTCCAGACCATTTACTCTCTAGTCATTAGGGAAGTCGAAAGAGTAGGGGTAGAGCGTAGCCAAACGTGTGAAGTATGGTATTTTCTGAACATTATTTATGTCGTTGAAAGCGAGCGCGCGTTCTCTCGTTATGAAATGTAACAAATTCAATTAACGACACTCGCCACATCAATTCAGCGGGGCTGTAAATAGGAGTTGGCTGGGGACTTCTGAATTTGTTGATGTTTTTATTTCCCTACCTTACTCATTATTTTCTTAAATTCATTAGTGGTTGCTAATTGCTAAGCGATACATTGAAGAGAGGGATAGTGATTAACTATTAGAAACCAATATGTTATCATTCGTAGTAGATTAATTATTTCTAATATGTGACTTTTTTCTATAGAAATATATACCAATAAGCAACAATGAAACAAATTTTTGCTCCCTTAAGAATCGAGCCATATGAGATAATGAGCAGTTTGGAGAGACTTGTTTTATTTGTAAGGAATGAAATCTAAATAAGACATTCTTAATAAATGTTAGAAATGTCTGATTAAAAAGCATTTTCAATGTTCGTTTATTTCGCAGTTCCAACTAAATTCATCGGCATGAAACGATTACCTAAAATCTTTATTTTTACTTCTTAGATGGCTTGATCGTTTGAATTATTCATAAAATATAGTTTTATCTCCTTAAATTAAGAGAACTAAAAATATAATATTTTTATAAATACTTTAACTATCATTCCTTAAAATGACTAATTTTACCATAAACAAATTGCCATTTAATAGAATTTGTTTTGAGAAAACAAAATTAAGCTTTCAACAAATATTATTTTCTTACACAAAAACACAGAAGTTAGAAAACTTTTAAAATTGCTGAATTCCTAATTAAAATCCAAATATGATTCTTGTTGAATAGGAGATTTATAAAGAAAATGAATACCAAAGTGAGTTCAATAATTTTATATATATATATATATATATATATATATATATATATATATATATATATATATAAATCCGATGGAAAAAATATCTTATATTAAATTTTGAGATTGATACTTTGCAAAATATGTATTTTTAATCTAATGAAATTTAAATTTAAAAGCAGGTTATTCGGCATTTTCGAAATGTAATACATACATAACGCTTTTTAAAAATAGAAAAATAACCCATTATTTTTATATATGTACATATGTATCAAAATCTTTCAAAAGATTTATAAATGTATAATAAATGTTTTGAAACGCTTTCATATTTCATGTTTAAGTATACATAAGAAGAGAAAGGGAGAGAAAATATGATGGAATTTTGGTTCAGAGTAGTAACCAGAAAGTTTCAATCCATAAATACGTGGGCCATTTCTTTAGCTGGTGGAGTAGAACCCATTCCAGAACACAATAAATAGGAAAATAGAAGAGAGCCTGTTCTTTTTCAGTTGAAGAGCATGGCTGGAAAGTTTGCGGAACAGTCGATCATCCCAATACTTTCTGAAAGAGACCAGGAATTTCTTGAAGACGTCAACCAGAATGGGTAGAGACATGAATCATGAAGTTCAAATTCCTCAGGCATAGTAAAATCGAATGGCTTGAAAAATTCGCTAGAAGATTGGTGCAATACGTAGGAACTTTGAACAATAGGATTTCTCAGTATAATCTAGGAAATACAGAATATTCTTTGAAAAATATTTGCTGTCAATTCTTATAAACATGTAACGTATTTAAATGAGTTCTGAAACAGCAAACTATTTCATTCGCAAAAGAAAAGTAGAATACCTTATGCTATGGTGATTAAAATCTTATTTAGAAAGGAGAAGATTTTAATACTTCATTACTTAATTATGTAAGCAATTCTACATATTTAGAAAGGAAACGAATTATATAAATACAAAGTGGTTATAAATAAATTAATTTCTTTTTCTTTCAGAAACTGGAGGAATTTTATTTTTTTACTAAAATATCTTTTTTGAATAAAGAATGAAATAAGAACTATATCATGTACTTTCTTCTGCATGAGCTCTAACTTTACTCGAGATATTCAATATCTTCACTTTTGCTTTTCGTCATGATATGAATATTAACTCAGCGTTTCAGAAAGAGAAGATAAGAAGAGATATATAGAGAGTATGAAATTCGCGTCAAAATTCGGAAGAAAGCAAAATTGTGCTGCATAATAATTCAAAGATATATCACGTTAAATTCACTAAAAAGGGTATAAGTTTACTCATCGAAAATACTGATATTTCGGAGACATTACGGGCCAATAAAGATTTATGCAAATCTCGTTTTGCATGATTTATTCCTTAAGTTGTTTTACGCAATATAACAAAATACTGATTATTTTTATGTTCATGATTTTATATATAAACTGAATATATAAGTATAAAGGAGGAAACCAATTCATCCCTTATAACAATGCGTGTTTTGCTGCCTATACGCATTGTTTTCGAATTACTTAAAGAAATCAAATGTGAATTTCCAACAGAAGGTGCAAAAAACATTATATGTTAGTGAAAACCTTTAAAAGTTCTGAGAAGATTCGGATGACAAGTGAGATTAAGAAATAAAAATTTCTAGAATTTGTGCATGTCATGTCACACGCCACTATTAACCCAAAAGAGTTTTTATAGAAAGAAATAACGCGTCTTAATTTTAAATAGTATCTAATAATTACAAATTCTTAATTTTATTAGTCTTATGAACTTCATGAAGTTTAGTTCATAGTTGTTCGTTATTTATTATGTCTGCACACTAGTAAATTTTCCCAGACACATATTGCTAAAATGTATTTTATATATATATATAAATATATATATATATATATATATATATATATATATATATATATATATATATATATATATATATATATATATATATATATATATATATATATATATATATATATATATATATATATATATGTATATATATATATATATATATATATATTAAACATTTTTTTATATTTTTTTATAATATTTAGTTATTTGGTTAGTGCTAATAGTGACATTTGTATTGTATTTTTTTCATGAACTTGTGAAATGGAAATATTATTTAAGGGTTTGTCTTGTTTTGTAAAATGAAGGACAGAGGATGACTGCGAATCCTAAACACTAATAATAAGTAAAAAACATAAACTTCATAGACTGATGATTGGTAATAAGAATTGACATATGATAATGGCATTTATCTACGCAATTTAACTGATCCAACCGGACGTAAACCTCAGATATTCAAATATTTTAAAACTAAAATAAGATGGAATATGATTATTGTGTTATCCATTACGTGTAATTCTCAATGCAACTTATATTTAATATATATCATGTATTATATTTATATAGATATTCTACGCAAAGCTGTAAACTTTTTATCTACACAAAGAACAAACGAGAGTAAAAAATTTCACATTTATGAATAATATACTTAACATGATATTTTAAGTACTATTGGTAAATTTATAGAAAAGCCATGGAAAATTTCTGAAATAATTAAAATGGTGGACACAAACTTGAATGTTTTCGAAGGGTTTCATTCGAATTAAGTGAATTAGAAGGTAATGTAAATAGCATTTAATGCATTATCTAATATTAGATTACCCATAAGAAATGAGAATAATCCACAAAGGATTTTCTTTTATTCTATGAATTTATTATTTTATATGAACGAAATTTGTTTTCCCTTTGCATAATTTTTCTATTGTTGGGATTTATAGCAATTATAAAAGGCTAAGTTTATATTAGAAATAACATGTGTTGCAAGTATCATCTATATAAAATATGGAGTAATGTAATAATCATCATATCAGGTATGCAAGTTTGTGAATATGTAAACCCCTTCTGGATTTGAAACCTTTGAAAAATTTTTAGGCTTATTAATCAGCTAGTCAGCTGAGCGGACCAGACAATGTCCGATAAAACTAGTTGCTCCCATTCCTATAAATCTATTTCCAATGCTTGTGTATACGCGACTCAAAAGATCAACCAGATCATGTAGACTATTTTGGTCGTCTCTACCGTTCGAAATAATAACATAGTTTTATCATTTACATGTTTCGGTAGACCTGCACATACATATTTGATAGGATTACTGAAAAGTTTGCAGTCGGCTTAACGAGGCAGACGGGTTGCAATTTCAATCCTCAGTGTTCCAAAGTTGCATTTGAATATTTGAAACTGCTCTTTCAATTAAGGTAATTATAATTAGAAACTGTGGGAGCATTCGTATTGTAGGAGTTAGTAAGTGTGTAGTTTACTAAATAACTAATAAGCTTATAACTATTTAAATGTTGGTAATATTGATTCATAATATTTTTAATGCCCCTGAACAATCACTTTTATTATGCCTATTGTTGCAACATGTTATTAGAAGCCGTTTGTTTAAATTTGTTACGTTAAATATTAGTAAACATTTCCCCACTTTATTTCAAACTTTTCCCAAACATTTCATTACGATTCAGTTTAATTTTAAATCGAATGCTTTTAACATTACGATTATATTTCATTTACTTAATTTATACACGATAAGTTTAAAGTGTATTTTTCAAAACTGCATTATGTTAATTGTGAACTTATGAGAAATAAGTTTTAAAAATTTCTAATTGTAAATGCACCCGAAAAATTGTAATATTTATCATATTACGTATTTTATTGGCTGTAATTTATCATCTTTAATCTAACATAATAATGCTTATACTGATATATTAAACTGATTTGTTTGTTTCATTACTCATACAAGGAGGTCTGATTACTGGTTTTAAATGCTTCAATATCTTAAATTTTGTTAATAAGCATCATCCAATTGAATATTTGCTCAGAAATTATCGATGGATATTGCTCCTATTTAGAGCATTTACGTTAAAGACCATTTCGCTAATATTTCCATTTCACTTTAAACGTTTCCCTTAAAGACTCATTAAAGGCTGAACACAGTTCAGGTTTAGGAAAATTATTTCATTAGATTTAATTATCCTTGTTTCATTTCCATCGAGCTGAAAACTAATCCTCAACTGCTACTTCTTTGGAGAAAAAAAAATATCTTCGAATGGCTCAGCTGAATACTGGGATTTATAAATTGAGATTCAGGAAAGGATAGTGTTTTAATGTTTGTGATAATGGAATTATTATAATCCAGTAATTAATCTAATTTTTGCCATTATAGATTTCCATTTGTTTTACTACTTAGCTAAATAAGATTTGCAAATCAAGAAAAAGGACATATAAAGTTTTGATGCATTTGTATGAGATTGCTAAATATTTCCTTCTGTTCATTTTCTATGCATGGGTAATTTAAGAGGAAATTAAGTTTTAATAGCTTATAAAATAATTCTGCACTTATAATAGTTTAGAGAGTTTAATGTGATTACGACATCTTTAAGAGTTACTACATTTACAATAGTTTATCGCGATACTGTGTTTACAATACATAATATATGCCTAATTTATATTCAATAATGTAAAAGGATGCTGTGGCTATAATAGCTTAAGAAATACGACAGATAAACTAAACCAAAACTGTGTAAATAATCATTTGGTATGATTGAGTAACAACCTAGCAGTTTTTAAATATGCACTTGGAAAGATATTCTATTTAGCTCCAGAAAGAACTTTTATACGAATAAAAATTATTTTAATGGCTAAAAGCTTCTAAAAAAAAGAGTACAACTTTGGATATTGGCAATTTTTATATCACACAACTCATTGACAAGAATATACGAAAGAATTCGGATACAATGCATAAGAAGGTAAATTTTTAAAAGGACATTGTTGATAAATATTTTATCTGCAAACTATCTCGGAAAGGTAAAGAAAAATACATCAAATTTTGGTTATTATTATAAGCTGTTGAATATTGATTTTTCATCGTAAGACTTAAATCAAGATATTGTCAATCTCAAACAAGTGTATCTTAAAATTAAACTTTTTTTTGTAGTGTATTTCGAAGATATAAAGTGTATATTTTTACTTTTTTAAAAAAAATGATGTCAAAAAAGGCTTTTACTTTTTATTTTTGGGAGTAATATCTTTTATTTAATCATACTAAAGAAATTAGTATGCAATGTATCAAAATTTATCTATAAGAGAAAAGAGGATTTTTTTTAAAAAGAAATTTCCTTTTTAGATCTTTGTTGTTCTTAAAAGTTTATTGTTTTATATATAGATGTTATTGCTTCAACATGTCACTTAACACGATTAGTTATTTTGTGCTAAATAATTAAAATATTTAAATAATAAAATTTTGTGCTTAACATTAATATGTAAAATAATTAAAATATATTTTGTAATCGTAATAATCAAAATTATAAATATATTTGTAATACTTGTCATTATTCAAAGTCTATAATTCTTTTGATTTTTTTCACACATGAGTATATATTTAATTAGTTTTATACTTTTTGTGAAGTAGCAATTTTCTTTGATTCCGATTTAAATCTATTTAATTCTATAAACAAAATTCAAAAAATATACTCATACAATCTTACAAATATTCGAAAGTTCTTACAGTTAAGCTCATATTTCGAAATTTTTCTTTTTTTCCCCTTTCTTCATGCATTTCTCAGTTCGTTAGAAATCTATAATTTCAAAAGAAAACTTTTAAAATTAAGTTATGGGCATGTGAGCTGTTGCTTTGTTTCTTCTGAAATAAAATACAAGTATTAAAATTTCACGATTGCCTATATTTTTCACAAGCTATTCTACATTTTAGTAAATTTAAGGGGAAAAATAATAACAAATCTATGAGTGCTCTGACTGATAATTGATGTAAGGATATTCTTCCTCTTATAACCTCTATTGTTGACTTGAGTCATGCTAAAAGGTTGTTCATGTGGCATATTAACTAAATATTTCCTCTGACATTCACAGACTTGAAAAAGCGTTAAATGAAACCGTGTTAATTAAGGGAGTATTATATTAAAGAAAATGAGTTTCTTAATAATGTACCAAAGTAAACTGTCAAGAGAAAAAAGGATAACTTGTTTTTATTATAACCATATTAAATGGGATATGGTACCTTGTGAGCAATATTTTTTAAATTATATATTTATAAGAAAAAGTTTCACTGCTCTTGAGTACAAATAAAATGTGCATTTCAGGAAAAACAACTTTATTTTCAAACAATTCTTTACTTAAAATTTAAATTCTTTTCAAAATATTTCAATATTTTAAAATTCCTACTTCTACATATTTTAATATTTTTAAACGATTAATTGTTTCTCAATTTCTTAGAAATGTTTCTCAAAATTCTGTGTATATGATTGGTTGAACTAGTGTTAATTATAGTTTTATAATTTTTTTGTCTATCAGTCAATACAGAAAACTGTAAAAAAAAAACCAGCTACACTAAATTTTTGTGGAATTTAAAAAAAATAATCATTTTTCAAAATCCTTTTTCCATGCACATAATTATTAAGCTCTCGTTAGAAAACAATCAGAAAAAGGTTCAAAACTTTATATTAATAACAAAAACTCCTTAGCAATTTAATTGCATGATTGTCATGAAAGATAAATAAATAAGAAGCAGCAGCTTAAAGTTTTTAAAGTCAACGGAATTATACGGTACACTGTTAAGAAAATTTAATAATGTAGCTATAGCACCAATTAATATAGCTATAACGATAAAACTTTGTACATATAATGAGATAAGTCACACAATTAAAATAAAACAGTAAAAATTATTTCGATAAATTGCTTGTTTTTATGTTACTATATCCCCTTAAACAAAATACATAATGAGCTAACTTAAAAAATCTTTACAATATATAAACCACTTAAATTCGAAGGATAGTTAAAAAACAATATCAAGTGAGACCTAAATCTATGTACGAAAAAAAATTTATACATTTTTTAAATCAAGTTTTTATTTTAAGATTGACCATAAAGTACACAAGCAAAAAAAAAAAAAAAAAATTCCATACAATGTATATTAATAAATAATTTATTAGAACTTAATGAGCTTAAATATATTTTTTGTTAATTACGGATAAAATAAGTACTACAGCAGCTTACACTTTGTATGAAATAAAAAAAAAGTATTAACGCATCAAGCGTTTATAAATTACATACTATTTTACATTAAAAATATTTTAATACCTTTCAGTCTATCTTTAAATAAGAGTGTTATTAAACAAATTTTGCTAATATTTAATTCTTTTTAATCTGGAAATTTAAGGCTGACAAGAAATCACGTGAGCTATACGTGTTTTTAAAATTTCATCTAATTTCGATCTTTGTGGGGTTCTAGACCCAGGTACCCTTAAGACCGTTACTGCTTGAGCATGCCATAGTACTGTACAAGTATTGTTATCGAGTTATACTTCTATGCAAAACGATATAAGTGGTTTAGAATTCGAGTACAAATTTTGTACTGGAAAGACATACGAGTACATACGTATGAAAATTTCTAGGTAAATAAAAACTTGTAAAACGAGGATGTTCCGAATATATGAATGAATGAATATCTAAATTGAGATAGGGTTGTGGAACCCATGCTAAAGAATTGATTGGAACCATTAATACTTGGTCTCAATAAGCTTTTTTTTAATTCTATTCTTTTGATTTCATTGAAACGTACACTTCATTAAACCCGTCAAACGTTCTTTTTACTGCACGTTTACGAGCAGCCCTTTTTTATATATATATTCCAAGGACCATAAAAATAAGGACGAACATAACATCGTCTTATCTCTGACGAAATAAAACTGTACTTTTTCATACATCCATCGCGCAGAAAGCTATAAGATAGCGTATTGTGTGCTTTATTTTTCGTTTTACTTAGAAAATTCTATTTCGAGTCTTAGTGGGAAGATACATTTTATCGCGACTCTTGGCGCCGTAATAACTTAACCGTCAATAACATTTAGAGCTGGGGCTCAAAACACCCGTTGTATCGTAAATCTTTTCTTGCCCCCTTTTTCCTCCCTTTGCTTTTTAATTAAACACTCTTCGTAAATTTGACTTGTAAAAAAAAAAAATCTTCCGAGTTTGAGCGACGCTTTTTTCGTGTAGTCTAGAAATTCAGTTTCGAGATGAAGAAATAAAAGCTTTCGATGCAAGCAGTTTTTCCAAAGTTATTTCTTGAGAGAGTGTATTTGATATTTCTGTCTTAAGAGAGAAAAAAGATATCTGTTGCATCACATTTCAAATTTGTTTACCATAAATCTTAAAATCGTAAGGTTCATGCCATATATATATATGTGTGTGTGTGTGTATTAAACAAGAAACTTAAAAATGGATTAAATGATGCATTTAATTCCTGTTAAAAGGACGTAAGCAGAAATACCTAAAATAAAATATGTTCGAGTATTATAGAAAAATTATCAATTTGATAAGATAAAAGTTTAAAAAAATGCAATGATAGTATAAGTTACGGAGTTTATAAGATTAATATTAATTCTTATAAGTTGTATTAACTATTAACCGATAAATTTTAAAGTAACTGATACGTCTTCAACATAGAAATGTTCTTATCTTATATGCCAAATTAAAATAATCCTCACTTTTTAAAATTAATAGCAGATCAAATATTTTATCACTGAGGTATTTGTATATTTATGTATCTGTTTATACAAAGATAATCCCACTTATAAACATAAGTAATTATGTATGAGTAATTCATAATCAATAGTAATATTTGTATTTGTAAATTTTGTATTTAACGTATAAGGTACATTTTGTATAAAATCTACTGCATTTATTACTTGTTGAAAACTACCAGGATAATTATAAAGTTAACTTTCGTCACACTGAACATAATTATAATTTAAAAAATTAAATAGAATTAAATAATTATTTTAATTTTATGGCTCACTTTTCTCATGTTTTTTATACAAATATGTGACAGTCTATTTTTTTAAAAAAAATAAGTTCACTGTGAAGTAAATAACATCATTTTATAATGTAAAAAATATCAGCTCTAAAAAATTGGTTTTGAGGAAAATGAAGCAGTGTGCTAAAAAATCAAATTTTGAGAAAAATGCATAAATACAGATATTTTCCCCGATGATGTGTTACGTGTTTGTACAATTTTACTATTCAATTTCCACGCATTCGCAAATTTTCTAATTATCAAATTATTCAGTAAAGCGCCCTCTATTCTGTAACGGAAAATTTTCAGAAAATACAAAATTTGAAGCATTTTAGTATCTCGGTTACTTTAATCAAGCGAAATTGATCTTGAAGCGCTTAATGTGAATTAATTTGTACGCATAAGTTCCACTTTCTTAACAAAATAATTTTACTTGTTATTTAATTACTAAAATTTTGCTCGTAATTAGTAGGTTTGCGACTGAAGTGGATTGATCTTCATGAATTTAAGTAGACTTCTGCATCCAAGTAATCGAAATATGTATTATGAGTCTTTCAATGCCTATTTTAAACTACAAGAATAAATTAATAAACGGTACCGTTTAATGAGGAAGTTAACAAAATTGAAGGTATTGAAATGATGTATTGAATTAATTTCCGGATACCTTAAACACTTAGTTGCAGCTGTAATTTAGTTTAAGGCAAGTTAAGAGAAAGCAGACGTGAATGTGCAATCATAAACATTTCCAGCAGTATATTTGCAAATTTGTATTTTATTTGTATCAACCTACATTTATTATTATTCAACAAATGTTAATGTGTGCCTCGATATTTATTTACACATTTATTAGTTTGTTTGATTTTATGATTGATGAAATATTAAAATCAATTAAATTATCCGAATAAATATGTTTCGTTCTAAATAAACTAATCTTTAGCTTGTTATTTAGATATTTTTTTTCAAAACGTAAGTATGTTTATATAAAACACGGGGTCTTAGGAACAAAATTAAAATATTTTTGAAAAACAAATATATGCTTAATACTATTTATAGTAATTATATATATTTGGGCTCAAAATAATGATGCATTTACTTGTAGTTTTATACAGTTAAAAACGACGTATTATCAGTTTCTGAGTCATATTGATAACATTATCCTTAGCATTTTATAAATTTAATAAGTAGCATCTATAAGTGTACCTAATGACTAAAAATATTCGTTTGCTCAAATTAACAAACTTATAAACAGAAAAATACTATGCGTAATACATCGTTAATAGAATTAAATTAAAAATAATTAATCTGTTTCACTCAAAAACTTTATTCTGAAGTTAAAATGTTTGTTTATATATTAAAAGCAACTAAGGATGAAGAAAAGCATCAGCATAATTTATTTAACTGATTTCTAGATTTTAGGTGGTTAACTTATTTCTAATTTAAAAATTTATACAAATACAAGATTGACAATAATTTCAATTCAAAGAAAATTCAACGTACGTATGTTAATTTTTAGTACAAAAACTCTACGATAAAATACCCTATATGAACTTAATGATAAAATTGTTCCTTAACATTGCGATCATATGCATGGATTTGAAATTGCCAGATATATATTTTAATTATTATTGTGGATATAGATTGAGTATAAAATAGTTTTATTAAATGTATTCTTAAATCATATAACCAAAGAAATATTAGAAGATAGAATATTCCAGGAGCTGAAATCCTAAAGCTAAAAAGGACATGAAATATTTGCTTTGGAATTAGAAAGGTTAAATATTTGAAATTGCAAAACCTAGTCAAAGATTTTATAATCCATTAATTACATCAAACTATAAATGCTTTAGTAAGAATGCGTTGTCATTGAAAAAAATAACATTATAAAAAAGTCAAATAACATTGATCTGGAATAATACAGCTTTTGCAATAAGTTTCACATCCCACGAATCATAATTCGCAAATGTAGCTACTTAGTTACTAGTACTACGGATGTTCTAGTTCGTACATTGACATTTGGTCGAAAAAAACATATTAAAATGGTCAACTAACAATGATTTGCAATAGTGTAGTCTGTCCAGTACACTTAACATCCCATGAGTTACAGCTACCATGACGTTTTGAAAAGAGACATTGAAATAACTTCTGATAAAAAGTGTAGTAAAACTGAAGTTCAACTTTTCTATTTCCATACTGTGTCCAATCACTTTTGTCCACACAGTGTAATGGAGGTTGGAGCAGACTGGTAAATCCAAACGAATCCAAATTCAAGACTTTCCACTCAAATGGCCAATGACCGAATCTTCTTTTGGCAGTAAATATTGGAAGAGTCGGAGAAGTACAACGTCAGCAGAAAAGGAGTCAAAGTGAGAAAAAGAGAGGGAAAAAAGATTCCTAATATGCGGAGAAGAACTGCCCCCCAAATTTCCACACACATACACATTTATACACGTATATATCAGCCTACGGTACTGTCAAAACAAACGTGAGTCGCCTAAAATATAGAACACCCAATACTAAGTCGAGTTGAGAAGTTCGCATTCATGACTTGTGGCTAGATACTTGGATTTGTTCTATCTTTCTAACTCCCCTTCCTCTTCTCACCCTAAGATTATCTGTCTGTCTTCCTATTCCTTCCATCTACCCTACTGTTTTATTTCCCCCCATTTTTATTATTTCTTCTCTATTTTTTGTTTCTGTGCCTGATGCTGAAAAGGCAAGGAGTTCACTGCCGCTACGATCCGAAAAGAAGGAATCTAAGGGAAAAACATAAAAAAATAAATAAATATGGTTTGTTTTATTTCTTAGAGGGGACGGGATTTGAAATGTATGGAATAAAAACTCAGGGTTGGAATAGACTTCCCCCTTTTACTTTCGTCATTCTTATGTTATTCGGGATTAGCATTTTTGCTGAACTTTCTCCTTTTCTGCTATTCTTCGGAGAAAGTCATATCTTGTGTTAAAGGTAATAAATAGATTTTCTACTAGGACGCATCCTCTGTATATAGAGAAAAATTTTGAAATGGAAATTTTAATAGCAAAAAAAAAAAAAAAAAAAAAAAAAAACCGCCTGAAAAAAGAACAGAATTGAACCATGATGAGAAAGACGGAGCCACAATATTTCTACTTGAAAACTCAACATTACTTCTTGTACACGAGAAGCACAAAATAACTCAATTTTTATTACAAAATTTCCCTCCATTTCTATCCTTTTTTCCTTCTTTATATCTTTTCAAATGGAAATACACTACTTAAAATAACATCTAAAGATATTTTATATGAGTTTTTGTAACATCTTTACTATTATGTAGTGTCCTGAATATAGCGTAGCAAAATATATCTAAGTATAACATTTTCCTTAGGTTATCATGAATACAAAAGTGACCAGAATTTATTCTCGATGGTAGAATTTTATGTAATTTTGCCAACAAATTTTAGAGTTTCAAAAAGTTTGAAAGGAATAAATTAAGCTTTGATAAAGAGGATTTTTATTATGTAACCTAAAATTCTGCAATAATAAAAACAGAAAGAAATGAACATAAAAAGTATTCCATGTTATAGCAGTTCGTTCTCGTGTTTTTGGATATTTAGTTATATCACACCCGCATAGAATAACAGTTAATTTACTTTTATCCATTTGGAATCCGATTTACATTACGATCTTATGGAAAGTTTTGCATTCATGATTTTGTGTTTATGAAGTAAGAAAAATTTACAATTCTAGCTACAAAAAGTTTTAAGTTTATTCACTATAATTCTTAAGAAAACTCTCAATGGTATGATTTTAAGTGCTCCAATTACTAGAGTCTTAAACTGTGGCGTCATAAAGTACAATTAATCACATAAATACTAATATACTGAAACTACTGTGAATTTCTAAATATCAGTGCATAGTCTAATGCTTTGTATTAGACATAAAATTCTAACCAATAAAAGACAATTTTTAATTTTAAGAAAATCAAGATGAATGCTTTTTATGGTTCTCAGTTTAAGTTTCTCAAACCATATTAAATTGCTTGTAAGCCCCTTTAACAAACAAACAAATTTTTGTTAACAAACAATGCTAACCATTTTAAAGTACTACAGAAATGTTCAAAATGATTTATCCGATTTTAAATTTCCATATTTCCATAAATAAATGCCACAGAATGATAAGTAATACATGAAAGCAAACGGAAAGTATAAAAAAAAAATGTTTTACAAGTATTTGATCTAACTTCTTTCAGTTACTTGTATAATGTCAATTCGATACGTAAATTCATGCCAAACACGTTGTAAAGTGTCAGTGCTAATGTATTATACGCAGCAGAAATCCGTTGCTTAAAATCAAATAATTTTGTGGATGATGATGTCGCTTACACTTTATCTTTTAAAAGCCCTCAAAGGAAGAAATCTCACTGGACCCTTTCGAGTGACTTAGGGCCCAGCTGTTCAACATCAAGTCACCTGGTCTTCTACTATCAATTCAACTGTAAAGTAGCTCCATGAAAGCTTTTGAAAATGCACTTTTCTTTCTTTTACTAAATTTACTCCAATACTCACATGGTACAAGCAACAAAATCCTACGCTTAAAATTTTGCATGACTGTATTAAAAGTGCGTAATTTTATTTTTTTTACAAGATGAAAACATGACTTAATGGTTAAGATGAATATTTCAGCAAATTTGCTGTTCCAGGCTTCATCAGTGTACATCTGCGTATAACTACTAGAAAAGAACTTGATGTAAGGGTACGAATAATTGCTTTGAAATTTGATGCAATTATTCTATATTAGTAAAAAAAAAAGTTAACAATTTTAAGGAAATCTCAAGGTTTTATAAGATACTTGTAACAAATACAGACAAGCATATAATTCACAACTTTGTGGTTGAAATAGATCCAGCTTTAAAAGTCTACCCGAATTATTTTGAAGCATATAAAATGCTGACATTTAACTCATAAAAAATTAGTTCTTCATTATAAAATAACTTCAATTCTAGATAAATATTATTTTCTTAGGATAACTTTAGAGCATTAGCTATTGATCTTTTTATTTTCTCACTAATATTTAAACTTTTCTGGCGATAAAACCTCTAATCATTGAATTTTTAAGGTATTTCAAGAAATTAAACCTACTGTGTTTAATTGAATTTATTTCACATACAGATAACTTTTATATTTTAAATTTATTTAAATATTTTTAATTCTCGAACATTTGTAAATAAGCAGCTGCAAAACTTGATCTCATGAAACCTCCCACAGTTGCAAAAATCAGTGTCATTTCAGAGTTAAACACTTGATATTGATCCAGGATAAAAATTACAAAGGTAATGCATAAAATCCTGACTCAAGCTCAACACATTCTGGAGAGAGTTTTAAAATAACACCTTTGTTCCTGAACAGGATGAAAATGAATCATACTCCAGCAACCAGGAAAAGCGAGTCGAGTGTTCCGTTCACCTCAATAAGCACTTCGAGGAATGTCATCGATTAACCAAGAAAACACTTACCTTGCTCACAGAAGGGTCCTTTGAAGCCAACGCTGCAAACGCAGGCGCCATCAGCACATTTGCCTCTACCATTGCAATCAGCCAGTTCGCAATCAGTTGTCGCCACATTGCACTCGGCGCCTTTCCACCCGGGCTCACAGCGACAAGAGCCGTGGATGTAGCGACCGTGGCCACTGCACAGAACAGGGCAAACACCTGGAACAAAAGAACAGGACATAAATACCTAGGGAATAAGGGTAGGGCACTCGGCTAAAAATGTAGGACATCCAGAAAATGAAGAGATCGCAAACGTCAGTTTGAATTTATACCATTCTAATAAACGCTACAAGCGTAAAAAGGGACAATTCAGGGACCATCCAGAAAATTCCTTTTATATTTTGATTCCTAAGGCTCTAAATTTTATTAGCCTAATAAGTCTTGATAAATTTAAGGATATGTTATTGCTTTCTGAGTTTTAAATGGTGTTATTATTGCAAATTTAAAAGGGGAAATCTTAAAGTTTGATAAAGACCTGTTTTCAGAAATTTCTTAAATTTATATGAATTTGATCATACGATTTCACTTTTATTTATTATTTTTCATTCTAAGCAAGAGAGCAGTCGAATGACATTAATTTTCATACAATAAAGTATACTTTAAATTGGAAAATAAAGCCGATGAAATAAAAAGAAATTATAAACATTTTTTTTTTCAAAATAGTTGTAATTGAAGAAATAGGGCTGCGTATTTGGCTTGAACAAAATTATCATCTGCCAGTATAATATTATGTTCATTAATATAATTCCCCATTAAAGTAAAACATTTGTAATGGAATAAATTAGATATTTTTAATGATTCATAGTACGTTTGGATGTTCGCAATTGGAGTATCTATGCTTCCCAGGATTCTGTGAGAACAAATAAAATTTCTTAATTATACGTACAGTGAAAGAAAGTATTCAACTTACTGCTGATCCGTAAAATCTATATTGTTACTTGTCAGATCATATCGCAGATTAAATTTACTTTCCTGAGGTTCACATCGAGTAGTTTTATTTGATCAGTGTTCAAACTTATTTAACTTTTCTAACAAAAAAAATAGTGCGTTAAACCAACTGAAATATCTTATAAGTGAGAAATAAAGGCATATTTTTTTATTAAGTAAGCACCTACCACACAACTTTTGTAAACTTTATTTTTCAGTTTTTAGAATTCTCAAAATTTTAAAACTTTCAAGCAACTATTTTTGAAAATAAACTTAAATTTTATGATTAGTCGAAAGTTAAGTTAGAAAAAAAAAGTATATAGAAGAAAAATAATAATTTACCACTTTTTCGACTTTTTTAAACTTACAGGAAAAAAAATAATAATTAAACAAATAAAATAGTTTATTTGCACCAGCATATCTGAGGGGCAAACTGTAGAAATGAATATCTCTAGGTATATCACAAAAAAGCCCTATATTGAAACAATTTCCAGTGATATTAATTTCCAAGTAACATTTCCTATTATTTGTGGTGGCTCAAATTATATGAAATATGTGACAACCGATAACTTTCAATTTTCTCAAGAAAAAGAAAAAAAAATAATAATAATGCAGAATGAACTTTTTTTGAGACAGGAATAATATCTTCAAAGATATTTATTACATACTTAAGAATAGTTAAGAAATGTACCCTTGTAATTATAAAATTCTTAAAATCGGCAACATATGCAAATGCTATGATAATTTCAATTCATTATATTGAATATTCAAGCGTTTGAAAGATAGATATACTACAAAATACTTTTACATTTTAAGAGTTATTATGCAATAGTATTCAGTTCCCCTAAAATGCAATACTTGTTAAACTATATGCAAGTTTTGTTGCTTCAAGTTCTCAGAAAATGAATAAAAAGATGCATCTTTGTATTTTTTGTTTCTACATTTGCATCTTTAAGGATTTATGAAATTTTAATTCTGAAGACTTGTAATCATAAGACCTTTTAAACTGTACATTAAGCTAAATACTCCTCGTGAATATGTAAATTTATTAAAAATAATATTTTTTGATGAGACTGGTGTATCGAATATCTATCTCTTAGCCTAAAGTTTAATAAACATTAAAGCCTCGAGTAAAAGTCAATTTAGCATTAACCCTGCGAAACATTTTATATTCAACATGATGATACCCGTAAGACTTACTATAAAAAGAAATTTAAAGGTTTATTAGATGAGATCATCAAGCGCACAGCATAGATTAAAAATATAAAAAAATGGAAGCAAAAGTTTTGAGAAACTTTCACATATTAAAATATTCAAAGCTGAGACGAGAAAAACAATAAAAAAATTCACCATGCGAAAACAACCGTCTCGATAGCGTTTTGAATAAAAGATATTTCTTTTGAAAAATTGCTTAAACTTTTCTAGCATCTTAAAAGTCAATAGCAGCCGAAGTTATTTACTACAAATAGAATACGAATAATATTTCATTCACTACATTGATTTTTTTACCAATTGGTATATAGAATTTAAGACCAATAAAAGGCTGATTAAGAGATATTACAAACTTATACTTTCCGAATCTGATTTATAAGATTACTAAGTCCAAAAAGTCATTTTTTATGACCTCTGATAGCAAACATTCATTATTATTACTTTTTAAAAGATTCTTTATCCTATCAAATCAAAAATCATCCCTCAGTGCTATAATTTGAGAAAAGTAAGAAAAAGGAACCATCCAAATTTTTTAAAAACCTTTTTTTAATAATTGTATCTCTTAAGCAATGCATAAATTTGAATAAAAAGCAGTATTCTCACGTGGAATTGTAATTTAAGCTCATGACTTTCAAATAAGCATGTACTGTGTTCATAGGAGTAACCAATATAATTCCCATTCTTAGCAATTCAAGTTTTCTGAACCAGAAGAAACTGCTCTTAAGTTCTCATCAATAAACTTAATTCAATATGCTATTTTAATAGCATCGTACGCCTTAGAAACTTTTGGAAATGACTCGCACACTTTAAGAACAATTTAAAAAGAAATAAAGACTCCGAGAGCATTTTGGAAAAGATGAGCTCTAAAAAACATATGTCACGCGGAATGCATTGTTCCGAAATATTCAGATTAATAGCTCAGTTGAAGAGTTGGAATGTATCGTGCCTGAGGAGAAATGCAAATACAATTGAGTTCTCTGGGAAAGAAAGAGAGGACGATTTTATTTACATTCAAGTAAAGACGACGTTGAATCCTGTTTATTTTTATTCAATCTTTCTTACAAGAAGAATTCTCAGAAAGTCATATACATTGAAATCTAATTCAAAACTACTCTGATAAGATTCAAAATTCTTTCTAAAACGTGTTATTCTCCTTTTCTTATTCTATGGTCCGTCGGGAAAAAAAATTCTTTCGCAAAATGGAAAATTAAGTTTTCTTGTGAGAATCTAACTGGATATTTGAGCATGATCAAATTTTCCGTGAAATCTCTACATTATTTTTTTGCATTGTTGTTATTCCATAATCCTATGTATTACAGGTACTGTACCGAAAAAAGTGCATCGTTTATACAGAAAATTTGATAATACGAGCGAAACTAGCATTTTATCCTTTCGAAACTGTACTTTTTTTTATTGCGATGGGAGATTATTTCCTCTCACGCTATATCCTATACGATTGCTTTTCTTTACAACTGCTTTGATTACATGTTTATTGATTCAATTCTGTCAATGACATACTGAACATTTCTCCATTATGTGTTTTACAATATTTATTGCGACCCTTTCTTGTTATTGATGCTATTTCTTTCATCTCAGTTGTCTCAGACGAAATGATAAAAACATTTTCACTGTGGATTTTTCGTACACTTATTTTATTTCTTGAAGAAAATGGATTTCATACTTGTATATTAGATTAGCTGAAAAGACGATGGACGTCAAAATAATTGTTTTGTAATTCTCAGTTTTATTAAGTCCTTTTCAGGTTTTTGTAATTTTTAAAACTTAAAGTTTTTTTAAACAAATGATCAACTCTTAATATATATTCTTTACAGCATTTGCCAAGATGACAGCCATGTATAAGAAAATTATCAAAATTTTTATGTGTTATATTATTGTTTCTAAATGAAACTTTGTATTTTACTTTATATGAAGAATGTTTATGGAGTTACGTATTTCAGCAACCTAATATTCTTAACTTTCAATTTCAGGTAATATGTTCTAAAATTTTATTTTATTAGAATTCATTTAAAGAATTTCTAAAAGCTCTATTACAAGGAATTTATTTAAGTATCAAAACTGTAAGTAGAATAAATGTTAGCCCAATTTAAAAAAAAAAAAAAGAAGGAAATTGATAATGTAACTTACTAAAGTAAATAAACCATCCCTTGAACAATTTACATTTTAGTATATTAATCTCAAATACATATTTAAAGTTGTAAGCAATTGTCAGAAAAATATTTCTAATAATGTTATTTCATTTTATAAGAAAAATGATGCCAATATTTAATAATGGTCAATTACCTAAAATTTTGAGTAATAAATTTCTTAAAAATTCTTCTAAATTTAGAACAGTAACTAAAGGTTTGAATATATATAATAGCTTTCTCACATAAAAATAATTACAAAAGATTTGTCAAAATATTATAGATAAGTTTAAGAGATCTACTATAATAAAAATAGTGCTGATACAGTTAAATATATTAATAAAAACATATTGATACTATTTATAGCTAAGAATTTGCAGATCTATTCAATTATACTGACACATACAGGATTATATAAAAACTTTAAAAGTTATTTATAGGAAATTTAATATTAATAAGGTTATTGTATAAGAAATAATTAATAACTAATTATTTTATTATATTAATCTTAAGAAAAGTAAATTACATATTTTTTTAATAAGAAGAATTATAAACCGATTAAATATTTACCATAAAGTGGGCCAACCAATATTTGCTTATATAAGCTTTAATATATAAGCTTGTAACCAATATTTATTTATATTTTTATGAATATAATTTATTTTACAACGTTTTTCTGAATTTCACTTGGTGTGTGTGTGTGTGTGTGTGTCATCAAATTTTCGATCGTTAATTTAACCAACTTCCCATCAAGCTAGAGCTTTGAAATTTTGGGAATCGTTCGTACTCGCCTAACAATGCAATATTTAGAAATTTGCGACAAGTTTTAACTAATATCTCAATAATTTTAATAAGTCAAAATATTCTTTCCTCTCGGCGCTTTTAGGATTGAGGAAAACGTTTGTTTCCCCCTCTGGGAGCACCGTGCATTCCCCACGCAGCATGAAGTATCGTAAACCTTTTGTACTCACAAAGAGGAGATACTATCTCCCCTTTACTATCTCCGAGATAGTAAGGGTTGCTGACTTTTGTCAGTAATCATTCGCAAGAAAGAAAGTTTCCAATATTTGGCGCCAAGTCTTATCACAATAATTTTTTTTGAATTCTGGTTCCCATTCTTTTTTTAATAGAATGACTTACAAACTTTCAAATGCATGTTTTGATTTTATGAGTATTATGAATTTCTTAATACTCTCACAAATGTCTCTTTTTAAGTAAATTTTAAAGTTAAAAATAACTAACAGTTTTAACTAACATTTCAATAATTTTCTCTAACAAACTTTGCCAACATATAAAAACGTTGTTTTTAAAAACGTTGATTTTTATAACGAATTATTTGATTATAGAACACGGAGAAAAAAGAAATACTCAAAAATGAATACCTAGACGTACTCATTTTGAAATGAGTATGTTTGTATCAGATTTGAGCGTATACCGTTATCGAATATGAACATTACAAGTATTCAAAACCCCCAAAAAATGGGAAATCAGCATTCTCAAAAAATTATTGCAGATATATGGACTATAAAAGTTCCTTTTATATACTGACAACGTATTTTACAAAGTGGGGTTCAAAAACAAATATGGTTTGCTTTAATATTTCGAACTATATTTCGTATTTACCACGCTACACGCGGTAGAATACAAGAATATTAAAATGAGTATGTACGCATACTCATTTTCGCGTCTGTGTTTGTTTACATTTTTTTCTCAGTCACAACAGAAAGATTTTTTTATTTAAGATATAAAAATCTTATAAAATAAAAAAGATAAATAAGATATAAAAAGGACCTTTTTATCATCTGGAATTCAAAAGGTATCCTTATTTAGGAGCTTATTGAGCCTGAATATTTTTACTAATAGAACTTACAACGAAATACTGCTTGATAATAGCCTTGCGACTAATATCATACTAAAACTATCTGCTCATTAGTATCAGCACAAAGATTACACATCACTGTATCTGGCAACGAAAGAATCAATCAATAAGTTACACAAATATATGGAATGGGTAAAAGTTATTTGACATATATGTATCATCTCAAACTTCATGATGAATTCATCATAACTGTGATGGAACAATTACTTTGAATTAATGATCGTATTCATTCAAAACTAAGAATTTATTGCAATTAAAATGACTGATTTGTAAAGCTATTTGTATATTTTTTAATACTGCAGATACTGTATGGATCCGATAGTGTTTTAAATTATATCAGAAAAACTATAAATATATATTAAACTGATAAACAATAAAGGCACATTCATTAGTCGCACAATAAAATGCACGTAGCAGCTAGTAAAGATTTTTAGTTATTCAAAGAAATTAAAATCATGCTAAAATTAAGAGAAGAAACAAAATTCTACACAATTTTAAAAGGTAGTTTTCACTAACTATTAAAAAAGGAATCATATGTATGTTTTATGATATATACACCATTATTAAAAAAATTAAAAGCAATCGCGCCGTTCTTCTATGCAAAATATAAAACTGATACATTAATTATTTAGAAAAAACTGTTAGAGTATAAAAATACAATTGAAAATCATTTCTGAGTAAATTTTGCAATTTTCTAGCGATAAATCGCAGTAGGGGAAAGCCTTAAGATTTATAAATAACTATGTACTGCAATAAAAAAAATCCATGTTTTTAGCTCTAATTACATAATCGATAAAATAAACCTTCGAAAATGCACTTTATACCGAATCCACTGGAACAGACTAACTAGTGATCACTTAATTAAATCAATTAAACAATTAGTTACCCAATCAAATTAAAGTTAATGTTATCGTAATTTCAGAAGAAAACACCAAGCATGAAACCGACATTTAAAAAAATTGCCTCCTTTAGGAAAAGCTCAAAAGTATCTGACTTTTAGAGTTTCAAAGGTTTATTTTGTTTTTCTTGAAAAATTTCAGCTCGAGGAATTTGTTTGTTTTTCTCCAGCTTCGTTCATTTTGCGTAGATCGTTAGATAATTTGTCACAGCTGGCATACAATCGATAGCACTAAGTTTCCTTCCTGATGTAGCGCTGTTACCCTTTATCTGTATTTTTCTCTTTTCACTTAAAGGATTCTTGTGGCCTACTGGAAACAAAACTTCTTTCGCTGTTGTTCAGCTGAGAAAAGATTTCTCACCTGTTTTATTAAACTTGTCGACATGCCAACAAATTATGGTAATTATGTTGTCAAAGCTATTGCGCTGGGAATGGCTTCTGCATAAATCATAAGTATCTTTTTGGTAATCTACATTGTAAGCGCTAATTCTCATGACCGTGTCATTTTGCATGTATTGACTGATTGCATAGCTGTTAAGTTTGCGTGCGCAGTCAAAAAGTAACACTATTATGCAAATTCTTCCCATCTTCATTATCTGCTTGGTCTAACTGGATTGATCTTAAAGACAAAATCGAAATAAGCATCGAAATAACATTTGTTCTGTAATGTCTATCCTTTATCATCTGTGTCAAAATATTCAAAATGAAACTTTAAAACCCCTACCAAGAATTTTTATGCTTGGTTGAATAAAAATATTTAGAGATAGTTAACATCTTTTTTATTAAGCAAATGAATCGAAAAAAAGTACATTTGTTGAGTGTTTTTAGGAATCTATTTATTTCGCGTGATGAACTATTTATTGCTGTTAAATTTTGTAACTATGAAAGGTTTTCTTTCATCTATTGATGATTTCTTTTTCAGATATTTGAGCTCATAAAAATGATTAAACTAAGCTACAGTTTTATTGTTCTGTAACTAGTTGGTTAGATTTTGTTGCATATGCTGGTTGTGTACAAATATTGTGTAGGTGCAGTATATTCTTTTTTAAATATGATTATGCGAGAAATTTTCTTCATCTTCAGTTTTTTATTACTGTCATTCAAATGGAATATTCTTCACATTTTAAATTTCTGTAATGCTAAGAATGAAATAGTTAAAATAATAATATAATTCTATAAGCTTAGCAATACTAATAATCCATTTGTGATACGTAATGTGTGAAAGAATTGGCTTGATGTATTAAAACATGGTTATGCGAGAAATTTCCTTTGTCTAAGAGAATGTTTGAGCTTCTACATATGTTTATTTTACGAGACATAGTTTGAGTTTCGCTTAGGGTATCGAAACAACGGGTAAAAAAATGAAATTTTAGCCAGACCTAATAACAATTAAGTATAAAATAATTATTTCATATATAATTATGAAATTTTAAGTCATAATATTTTAATTACAAAAAGATACATTTAATTGCAATAAATATAAATAACATTCAAATGTATTATTAAGTGATGTCATAATGTTCTGTTAACATTATAGCCTTATTTCTCATTCTTTTATTTTATATTATTAATCAAATTATTATATAATAGTTCTTACATATTCTTGGTACAAAGTCGAATTCTTTGTATAATGTAGTTCTTAGTTTATTCTTAGAATAAAGTAGTCTTATTTTTATATTTTTAGCATAAACTAGTTTTTAGTATATAGTAGCGCGATTTTCTAACCTTATTTTAATATCGCACGCTTACCACTTATGAATTTTAAAAATCACCGCTGCTTTCAATTTGAAATAGAAAAAAATATCGAGATTAAAACTTGGAATGCTAATGTTCCTTAAATTTATACCAAATGATATAAAGTCTAAACATTCATTCTCTATATCCCATAAATTATTTGGGAAGGATCTGTTTAAAGCTAAAAGTTTTCCTTCAAAATAATTTAACATATTTGGGTCAGTGAAACAAGTTTTCTAATTTATTATGAATTCTCTGCGATCTATTGAAAATGAGAAAGATAAATTAAAAATATCCCACCTACAAGATAAGTGTAGAGAGTACTTAGTGGAAAACAGCGTTCTATACATTTCAGAAACTTCGGTATCTCTAATCAACGCATTCAAGACCTAACTAGAAACCGAGTATTTTGAATGGAAAATTACTCATTTATTCTGGAAAGACACATTATTATGTATTATAGAAAACTTTTATCTTTTCCACATAACTCTCGCTTGGTTGTATGAATAACTTATTAAAATATTTTTTGAATCGTTATTTTATACAGAACTTGTGGAAGTTGATGCGTAATGAAGTATCAAAAGAAATTACTTCTTTTCCTGCGAATTCTTTACAAATCAGCAAAGGATAAAGTAAAAAAGTTCGATAGAAAAAGAAAAATTTGCATAGATTGCTGCTTTCATATTCCGCTTCAAATGAGTAGTTACAAAGCGTTCGGCGCGTCATTCGTCCGAAGAGTTTTATAATCACTAAAGCCACGTCAAAAAAAAAAAAAAGAAAAGAAAAAAGAAAAATAAAAAACAACACAAAATAAATTTCTTACCTTCATAAGGTCTCTAAACCAGCCTCCACGTCAATTCATTATTCATGCATTTTAATGAACTTTTCCTGCGCACTATTTTTCCAGCGCGGAGGAAGACAATTACGAAAGGAGTTTCCAAATTAGGTTAGCTACCGTATCGCTTCGCCAAGCAATGTAACCATGCGGATCCTTCTGGGAAAATAACGGACTCTTCGCGACCAAGCTCTCTACCTCTTAATATACTAGAAAAGGTAACTTAATTTAGCCCTCAATGTGAATAGGACTTGAAGTCCATGTTCGAAAAGTTAATTTAAATGTGTAACTAATCAATATTTGAGACAAGACTGGTCTTTGGAAACAATAATTATTGATTGTACTTGTGTTGCGAAGTGGAGTAGAAAATCTTTCCGTTCTTCAAAGGCCCACTAATTACATAGGCCAAGTCCACTCCGCTGCTTTTATTGGGCCCGCTTTTTTTATTCCGGGTCCTTTTAGAGCTCTCGCTTTTCTTTTACCTTTTGTTCCGATGGCATGTAAGAAAATGTGTTCTTACCATTGTATTAATGGGAGATTTCTTTCTTATGTTTGCTGCGAGTGAGGTTCACATATTCATTTGTGTTTGTGTTTCGGTCTTGCTAGGTACACACTCTAATTTCGAAGGTACTAATGTGGAATAATTTTGCAGTGGGCTCGATTGTAATGAAGAGTGATGCTCCAACAAGTAGAAGGAAGGAAACATAATAAAGGAATTACATTATTTCTATTTAAGAGGATGTGAAGCTTAGTATCTCGTTTTCTTAAAAGTATATAAAAATTTTGTATTTTAATATTTGAAAAAAATTAAGAATTTCTTGGACAACATTTACAAAAAAATATTTCAACGCTTTCTGGTAGGGGTGTTTTACCAAATTATTTGAAATACTTAAGAAAAAATTCTCTTCTAAGAATTTTTAGCATTTAAATTTAATATTTGAATATAATATTTGAATATTTGAAGATGCCCTCCTTTTTTGCTGCGACATTTATCAGAATATTTTGAAATTGTAAAGATTTTTTTGTTTTAGTTGTGTATATACTTAGCAATTTTTGTTGTAGAAAGTTTCATCCTCCGTTACATTCTCCTTCTCATTTAGAACATACTGTGAAGTGATTTAAAGCTAAGAGGACATACCTCAACATTTTAACTAATATAATTAAATTTAATCAGTGACTTCAATTAAATTCTTAAAAAAATCAACTGTTTTTGGCAAAATACCAAATTTGAAGAAAGAAATCGTGCTCAAAACTTTGTGAAAGCAAAAATCTATTTTAAAATACCAAAATGATAATAAATAGCCTTCAGTAGTAATAAAAAAAAACTTTTTTTTTTCAAATCTTACCACTCGTGCAATAAATATGCAATTACAACTTTCGATTACAAAATTCCCCTAAATTTATATTTTGATCAAATCAACATTAAGACATCCTAATTCCTCTAAAAGAAAACTAAGTATTCCAGATATAGGTGCTTTTACTTCAGGTATCCGACAGTGATAGAAAGATCTACGTGTACGATTACGAGGAAATTTTGACAAAAAATTAATGTTAAAAACCACAAATTTTGTACAAGAAAATGATGTTAATTCTTAAGAAGTCATAACCAATTAAAATAGTTTGACTAACAAATTTCGTCATTTAAGCTATTTAAATCAAATTGCTGAAAATACGTGAATTTTGGGTATTGCTCTTATAAGATGATGATATAAATCTCATATAAAAATTAGCAAATGAGGCAAAACATTAGATGAGAACAGTAAAATTGTGTATTTTTGAGCTTTTAATAATGCTTGATTTTGCTCATTAAATATTGTCAAATTAGATGAACTCTTCTTTCTTAAGTAGTTGAAATGTTTAATATTTTGCTTTTTTTCCTTAGTAAAATATAATTTCATTTTGCAGGCTGTAATATTTTCTCAGTTTCCATGCTTTATTTCAAGAATTGCTTCATACAAATTTGAGTTTAAATTTTAATTTAAAAAAACATCTGAGATCATTCGTGCTGCTTTGTAAACGTTATTATTAAACGAATAATTTCATTTTGAACGAAGATTTAAGGAATGTTTTACAATTACAATTTTTGAAAGAAATGGAAGAAAATAATTTTAGGTCACTTTTAAGTTTTGTTCATTGCAAAAAAAGAAAAATCATCGAGTATCATAACGGAATCAAAATTATAGTAACTTTAATAAATGATATCTATCAATAAAGATGTATTTTTCCAATAAGTAAAGCTTATATATTGAAATTAGTTATAAATTTATGTTTTAAAATTTAGTTAAATAAAATATGAATATAAACACTTCTATTTTAAATAACTTGCTTAGAAATGTCATATCTTTGTAATAACTATATCATTGAAAAGATTGAACGAGTTTTAGTAATTATTATGGTCAATAAATTTTAAATTACTATTTTCCGATTTGATACTCATACATCAAACTTCTGATTTAAAGTTTAAAATATTCCGATGAAATTATGTAGCTCTATTAAAATGAACTAGATATACGAGTTCATTATTAAACAAATTACTAGATGGTTTTTGAGAGTATTATTATATAAATGTTTTAAGTGAATCTAAGATCTATACCAAAGAAATAACGTAATATCTTAATACCAGAAAGAATTATGGCTGTTACTTGGATTTTTAGATTTTTTTTAAAGTGGAAATCAACACTTGACATCTGAAATCTTTTTTCTGTTGCTTAAGTATTTACATAAGTATCGTTTTATTACTCAAAATTTAGATAAAGGTAATCCAATACTAGTACTGATTTCAATCAAAGATTGTAAAAATTCATATTTATAAAGTAAAATTCGTATACTCATGTTTTAAACATTTGAGGTTGATTGTTATAATATATATATATCAATAGATCGAAGGTTTAAAACTTTACTTAACGTGTATAGAAATAAAACAAACAAATACGCGTGAACTCGGGTTAAAGAAAGATAATTTAAGAATATACACGAAAACTGAAGTTATAATTCTTTATTACTGTATTAATTTTTATCATCTTTTATAGCAAAAATAATCTCAAGACAATCCCCTAGGTGTAGCAAAGAGTTAAAAGGACAGGAGGATTAATCTGTTGATATTTGTTTGATCACTCCAAACAATTGTCTGTTGGAACTTTTATTTGACGACCGTTTTTTATTATTTCCAGAATGTAAAATGTGTAGTGCTCCATCAAGTTGCTTTTCCTTTTCAAAAGGGAAACACATTAACCTTTTTATTCCAAAATCTCCTCTCAATTGCTTTACCAACCACCTTACAAATTCGATATGATTTAAGGGCGTTTCTTGTTTTCTCTACATACATCTTTGTACAGAATGCGAGTATTAACTGCATACAACTTTCACCTCCCAAATGCCGTTTGGCGATAGTTTGTAGCAATTATTGGCGTTTGATAGTGCAGCCAGTTAACTTACGTACGTGTCTGTTTTATATTGTGAAAGTTATCTATTTATCTATGAGGCAAGAGACTTGCCTCCGAAGACGAGTCTTTTGATTTCGGTACCATGCGGGGTCTTTCGAACGTTAAGGGTAAACTTATAAGTTTTAAAAAATATAATTCCAAAGAATATCTATCGGATCTCCTCCTATGATGAAATAAAAACATTACTGTAAGCATGGAAAAAACGTGAACATAGAAACTATTCTTATAAATCCCTTAACTATGCAGGGAAAAAACATTGAAATAAAGATAAAAATATATAGTAATCTCCCTTCATTGTGTTTTCTTACAACAAAAAAAGAAAAATAGCTAGTTTTTTTTCCCTGCCATTAACCACGAGTCAAATAAATATACTAAACACATCGTGAACCTTAAATAGATTTATTTTTAGCAACTGCTTAGAAAAGAGTTATGAAAGAAAATAAAAGGTAATACCAAATAAAAAAGTAAAACTCACCTTTGAGTTGGTGAAAAAAGAAGTGAAAGAGATGAATGCAGTAATCACTGGTTCAACATTATGAATGCTCGGTTAGTTAAAAGATATTCATGTCGCATTAGCATAATTACGAATCTTAACGCATGTACGCTTTTGTAGAGTTTTTTTTTATTAACATTCATCTATTGCTTTCTCCATCCCCGTTTATAGTGCAAGATTAATGAAGACGAATTTCAAAAGAAGCGAGGAAATGATTAATGATTTTTGTGCCAGTGAAAACGTCCGAAATGAGTTAGAGGGTGACGACAGATACTATAAGAAAAGAATTAGTCGTCTCATGTTTTGCTTCTTGCCAAAGTACGGAATTGTTAATGCCTCGTCTCCCGTCATACTACTTAATGTTTACGATAATGACTGTGAGTCAGGGTGATAAATAGAACATGATCCCATTTTCCATCATCTGCAAATACGAGCCATCTGAGAAGAGGAGGGGGAGGTTTAAAGTGAGACAAATCGGACAGGGATCTTTCTCCGTTTGCATATCAAAACGCAGATTGGGAGACTAAGATATGCAGCCATGAAGGATGCTTTTCCATGAACTTCTTCGAGGGAAATGAATTAAAATTTAAAAAAAGAAGAGGATCTTTATAGTTTTTTTTCTTCAACATTTATTTTTGTAATTTAATTTTGTATGTTATTATGATGAGTTGCTTTCGAAAAGGAAAAAAAACCGTTTCTTAAATATTTGATCACACTTTTTGCTTCATTTCCTATACTGTCTTATTTTGTTAGGATATACAACTAACTGACACAAAATATGACACGATTTTCATATAAAAAATGTCATGTACATGCATTAAAGTTTTCTACCTCAATATTATATCTTTTTTTTCAGAAAATTTAGAAATATCTTTTGATTTTAGCATATATTTTTTTACAATAAGAATAAACATTTTTACAATCTCTTACAAAAATATTCTACTTTCTTCAATTGTTATAACTGAAAACATCATAATTTAAAATATCAAAAGGAATTATAAGCTCTGAAATGCTTAAACATTGCTCATTGTTGACAATAAATTTTGATCATCTGTGATCAAATACTTTTAAACGCAATCAGAAATATCTGCTGAAACCGTGAGATAATTCTGTAGAATTGTGTGAAATTAATAATGTCGTATTTTCATGAAATATTTGTTTAATTTTTAAGCTTTTGATTGTCAAGTTGGAGGAAAATTTAATTCCAAAATTTGAATGATTGAATTACATTTATAAAATTAACGATTGAAATACAAAAAGTGAAATTCTTTCCTCTACTTTTAAAATTACTTCCAAAAAGCTCATCATTCAAATATATATAATATTACAAAAAATTAAAAATTATATGAATCTATAAATGTAAAAAAACTTTTAACCCCCGGATATGCTGATAAACGTTGCATACAAAGGATTTTTCTGATACTTTAACTACATTTTTTAATTTTCAGTATGAAGAATCTCACCAGTTAATGAGAATTCCTATTATAGCTCTTTCAATTACGACTTGAATACTCATCTAAAGTAAATTCTATATTTCTTTCAAGACTCGATATACCATTAAAAGCTTTTAAAAGAATTCATATTACTACCAATCCAAAAAAGAAACTCGATGAGATACTTACTATCAGCGCAGTCGGGTCCAATGTATCCCGGAAAGCAGTGACATTTTCCCAAATGACAGTTGCCATGATCATGACAGGCGTTCGGGCAAGTCAGAGGAATTTCTCCTGAAAGCAATTACATTGATAACTAACGGATTTCAATTTTTTTTTTTTTTCACTTTTCATCAAAAATGCATTATTCTTTTTTGTATTAAAATGTATTTTCTGTTCATTAAGAGAATGGAATTTTTTTTAAAAAACAAAGCGTTAATCAAGAATAACGCTAATAATTTTTTAAGTGTTTTACTAGTTATTTAACTCACTCCTAATCACATTTAGAATGATAATAATTATTTTAATTCTAAAGTTCCTTGGACCTGAACATTGTCACACAAAAGCGGAAAAGGTTTTTTTTTTTAATTAAATCAGTTTCGAGTAGTTATTTTTATGATGAATATTTTATGAGGGCGTAACATTTCTTAAAATTTACTTAAGGTGAAGAGAAAATTAATAATTAGTTGGAATTTTCAAAAGTGTGTGAGAAAAAAATGTAATGGGAGACATTTCATTTAATAAAATTTCAATTAAATGGCTTAAATTTCTATATTTCTCAACGGGGGAAGAAAAAATGTATTACTCCGAATTTTAAAAGACATAAAAAATTACAATCGAGACAAACTATCTCACATTTTAAACTTTTAAATTTAGTTTTAACAAACCTATATTGGGTTACGAAACAATAAAAACCACATATATTCTTCAAATCAATAAACTTTCTTTTGAAAGAGTTTTTATATTATAGTAAAAACATAAAATTTAAGAAAAAAATATCTTTACATTTGAAACTTTTAAATCTAGCCTGAACAGACGAACAATGTCACAAAACAATGGCAACCACCTACATTCAATTCTTCAATAATCTATCTTTAAAAGGATTGTTACGGATGGTGTGATTGAAATAACTAATTTACATTTGAAATAGAAGGCAGCTGTTGGTTCTTTTCAAAAGGAGAAAGGTTCCATCGGCGGGATGGATTCTGTTCTGTGTGACAACGTTTACGTTTGCTGGTAACAAATGATAGCCAGACCAAATCCATTGAAAGGGTTGGGAACAGAGTTGGAGGGCTGCGCAAACTTTTATTGTTAGAGTGTCAGTGCTACGCTCGCCACACCGATCCTACTTGGCCTGGCTTCAGAATGGCTGTCCCAAAGCCATTTAGAATCGATGAATAGCCTGCGGTTCTCTGATGCAGCTCAATAGTTCATGGGACATCTTCTATGAAACAATCGATAGTCGCATTCGCCTTTCACATGAAATATTTGCCATCAAATCCGTCAGGCCTCATCACATATCAACTTTATATGAAGCCAGCACGTTGAAAACCTATATTTTTTCCCTTTCGAAAGAGTTTATGGACAACTCTTGTTACGTAACAATGATATGAGTCATAAACAGTGATTCAGTTGTCATTGAGGCGTAATTCAATTGAAAAGTGCTAGTTATGCTCGTAGACTCGAAATGATTCCTTTGCAAACTATATGCAAACATAAATTGTTGAATTTCTATATTTTGTTTCCGAACTAGTACGGATTCCTTTCAAATATTTAACAAAAGACAAAGTTTGTTGTAACAGAGATTTAGTTGTTATTGAGGTTAAATTCAATTGTATTGTAGTTTAAAAGAATACTCGTTATATATCTGAATTATTCTAAAACTTCCAAGCAGTTAGTTTCACGTTCTTCTAGTTTTCGAACTCAAGTCGTTTAACTTTCATATTCCTAAATTTACTTTAATCATGAAATAGATTTTTTATGTGGAAATTATTTCCAAGATCATCTGATTTTGACCATTTGGAAATGATAAATATAATTAACTAAAGTGCAAATTTAAGTCCATCTTGCTCTCAGATTCGACATAAAAATTTATGTAATACTAAAATCCAGTTCTGAAATTAAGTTTTATTACTTTTCAAATCAATTTCATATATAAGTAGTCAAATTTTTATAACACCTCATTAAACTTAAAGTTTATTGGCCTTCTTATTTATGTGTTCAATTATCTAGCATATAGAAACTGGAAAAAAATAGTTCTATGTCGTTTTATAAGAAAATAATTTTCTGGACCACTGCTAAACTTAATATAACTACTTCTTTTCGAGATATTTATTACGTAATATTTCTGGGAATTCATAACAATTTTCAATACCTCTACAATTTGAACATTTTGAACAGTTGTGTTACTTTTAAATTTAAAAATCTGATTCCTAGATGTTTGCTATTGATCCTTCTGCACTGAGTACTATAAAATATATTTTTCTTAAATTCTATGAATATTCTGTAAAATTCTATTTATCATAATCATCCCCATCAGCCAAATTCTTTTGATGATTTTTACTATATGTACAAAATATAATTTTGATGAAAACTTACTAATGGTTTTTCTAAATAAGTGAGAGAGTTTCATATTTTAAATAATATTTATATATTGAAAAATATATTTGTGCAGCTTATCACAAAATTCACAATTATAAGAATTGGGAATAAATACTCTGATATTTCAGTCTTTTCGAGTCTTTTTTTTCATTTTTTCTTTCATTTTCATGAAAGAAAAAGAAAATATTCATGTCTTTCTTTCATATTATTACATATTGAACAAAACTAGAGAATATAAAATATCTGTCCATTCTAAAATCCCGCAATCCATCCAAACTAATGGTCTACAATTCATGAAATTTTATTATATGCTTTCATAGATTTATTCATTACTTGAAAATATTACTTACTTTTATCTGGAATCATAAAATAAATTTTAAATAAAACATTAAAATAAGAGTTGTTGTAGATGAAATTACTTACTTGTGATATTTGGAGTGAACACCACATATATTGATTTATTATCATCATTAATTAGTGTTAAATACCAGGTTCCAGCCTCCAAGTAGTGCAAAAAGTTGATTTCCTCCAGTTGCTGTTAAAGACAATAAAATTGATGCATTAACACATGCACTCATACAAAAGCTAAAATTATGATAAGCAGATTTTGATTGAAAAAATTACAAAATAATCAGTTAGATATCGACAACAAAAAATTATTTAAATTTGATTATTTTTTACAGCCTTTTTGGGCTAAGTACTTTTCAATATCTCTTTCTTACAACGAATTTAATTTTTCTTGAAATGAATATTTTTTATTTTTGTAATCAAAACTTTCTTTGTGGCTTAAGTTTTTTTTGATAACCATACGATTTTAAAATTATATTTTGTAGAGTAAAATGAAATAAATCACATACGAGGTTTTTGTTTAATTTGGTAATTTATTTATAAACTTCTTATATATATTTCAAGAAACACCGGAGTACTTCTACAAAAAAAGGTATTATAAAGTTATAATGTCCCGGTTATATATCTATTAATTAATTGATCCAACGCTAATTAAGGGTTCACTCTCTAATTAAAAAGTCAAACAATGAAGGAAAAAGGAGTATTTTATTCGGATCTTTAAATAATCCACATGGAGTATTTAATAAGAATATATTTCTCTACATGCGTTTGAACCTAAATATTAATATTATAAATTGCAATTTTGTTTTACCAACAGACTAACCGGCTAAGTTACATGACTAAACATGTAATCCCTATTTCACTAGATGTCTATTCACCTATGATAACTTAACTTTAATGGGGGCGTTATTTCACGTAATATGTAATAATATTACGTGTTTGGAACCTATTTCTTCGGTATTATATTCCAACAAAATTCTGTTAACTTTATCACTTCTTCTAATGCTTATCTTACAACTTTTTTGACGCAACTTGAATGATTTAAATGTGAAACATAAAAAGTATTGCGTTAGAAGAATATAATCCAGTAATAATGATGTACTGGACTAAAAATCAAAATTGATTTAGTGGAACATAATCAAAAAGTAATATAATAACGTAGTTTGTTAAAAAAAAGTAATAGGAAAAATGTGAACACATATTCTGTAAGTAATAGAATATAGGAGCATATATTCTGAATGTAATAAGATTTATAACATATCGCTGAATATAAGCTGAAAGTTATTGAATTTCAAAACCAATTACTAAGGAACTAATACTCTGTAACCTATTACTTATCAGTAACTGTTTGACACACCTCTACTTCACGCTAATTGCTAATTCGAAACTTTCAATCTCTTTCTCTATCACTAACTCTATTATTACTTACTTATAAATGATATTATAACAATCTTGCTCACTACATTTTACTATTTATATTTTAATTTACATAAAACATATTTCATTTATGAGAAAAGGCTCTCAACTCAATTAACATCACATGAAAATTCTTCAAATTCTTTATTTTATATTTAAATATATGTAAAACCTTTACGAAAGCCTTATTTTAAATTTTAAAATTTAAGGATTAATGTAAATAAAAACGCTGAAAATATTCAGTAATAAAATTCATATAAATATATTTAAAAAAGAATTTTGTGCATATGATGTAAACATGTATGTAATTTATTTATAATGAATTTCATGGGAATCCACTAAAAATTATATATTTTAGCATTTTGCATCCCTTCCCAGTAGGAAATAACAGTTTTAATTAAAATTATATACATTAATCTTTTACGGTACTTCGTGTATTTTTTGCCATAGGAGCTAAGAAAGTGGATAATACTTAGCGATTTAGAGTTAATTGCATTGAGTTATCTTATTTTAGTTGTGTTATTATGTGTAAATAAACAGAATACTTTACACTAATTGAGATAATAAACTCTATTTTTAAAGAAAATTTTAATAACTGAAGGCAAAAAAAAGATATAACTTCTTAGCCAATAACATGGTTGAATGAATGCCCTCATTTATTTTCAAGGTAACTAAGTTATTAGAAATTATTACCAGAAGAACACGAAATTTATTATTCAGTTATTGTTATAAATAATTAATTAATTAACAACACACATTTTAACGTTAGCATTATAGTTAAGTTATTTAAAGTATATAATGAATATCTATATAAGGAATTGTTTGCTTTTTATTTAAAAAAGGCAACGCGTTTCTCAATAGAAATTAGAAAATAATGCTTTCAATCAACTTTAACTAAGCGTCTTTAGGCTAAAAAGGAAATTTTTAATTCATGGTTGCGTTAGAATATAATTCCAAAGCATAAAGGGGGCAAATTATGTTTTATGTAATACATCAGTTTTAGACATTTTTAATTGTATTTACTATGAAATATTGTTATTAAAGGAACAGATGCCAAAATATTTTCATCATTTTAAAAAGAAGCTTAAAACCTTATCGAAAAAGCTATCTCTTAACAAAAATTATCTATCAAATACTCATTAAAAACTCTCTTAAATGTACCTTATTATTCCTGTTTAATATTTAGAACGTATTAACTATTAAAAACTGTTTTTCATAACGAAAATAAATCTTGCCCCAGATGCCCATAAATTCATGGAATACAGATTATAAGAATTACAGAACGTTTTTCTGAAATTGCTTTTTCCCAGTATAACCACACTTTTTATGACATTTAAAACTATTTTTTTTATCACGGGGTTCTTTCTCTAACTATGGTGAATTTTTCGATACGTGTGAAGTTAAACATATGTTAATAAATTGTGTAAAATGTTGAAAAACTAACGATTTCACGCGTCGTTTATTGCAATCGTTAAAAAGCAATTCTATCCGCTGCTGTTACTTGTTTGAATCAATATAGAAAAGAATAAATAAGCGAACATTTTCCGAACTTTTGAACATTAAGCACATTCACATTTAAGGAAAAGACAGATTAACAGCACATGATATTGATTGAATTGAAAGCAAAGATAAGTTTCTTTTTTTCCCGAGTAATGACTTTTTTAATGCATTCAAGAAAATTATGCAAGTAACATAAAGCATTTAGAAAAATAGTTCCGTCAATCAATATACTTTATAGAAATCTTTCAAATTATAATTGAATTCACTCGTACTGAATCTAAAGTTTTAATTTGATGTTTAACTGTTGGAAAAGGGCCTGACACATTTTGAAAGGGGAGTCATAAGTAAAGATTTTGAGAATTTATAAATATTAGAGACGAAGAGAGACACAAATTACAAAGGGTTTTAAAAAGATAAGAATTTAGTACAGCAATACATAAACAACGGGGTTTCTATGTCGAAGTCTAGAAAAATTCGAAATTTGTGATGTTTTTTCAGGCATATTATATCGTTAAAAGTTATAATAGCATAACAAAATGGAAAAATGAAACAAAAAAGGGCTAGTGTAAAATACGAGAATGTAAAATGGGGATTTCTGGAAGGAAATAAGGATATTACGATACATTAATGTATTGTTTCTATCAAGAGGGGGTTAGACTTGGGAAATTTAGTTGGAAGTGGGACTTTGTATGTTTGAAGTACTCCTAAAGAGCGTCCACTTATGAAAGTGGTACAATGCATTAGCTAGTGGATTCCGAGAAACGCAGAGTTTAAAGTTTTAAAGAAAGATTATATATTAGTTAATTTTCATTCCGAAAAGCCATGGCACAGCCAAGTCGGTATGTTTGCCATTTGTCTGGTCTGGCTTCCATTCTGCAACTGCGTATTTTTTTTTCTCAACTGCTTAAACATTATAAGAATTTTTAACTAAAATTAATAACCTAAATATATTGTCAATAAAATCATAAATATTTTTTTACTCTTGTGATAATTGTTGGAGCTCTAATGAAACTTAATTTGAAATTAATATTTAAGTTGTTTTAAGATTAATATTAAGTTATAGTCGTAAAAATAAAAAATAAAAATATTTATGCTTTCTTTGAACATAAATTCAGGTTTTTAATTTTATTTATGTGTTTTTATGTATTTTTTGAGATAAACGAGAAAAAACTAACAAATTGAAAACTAAAAACTGAATTAAAATAAAATAAAAAAAAATAAAATAAAAAGAATTAAAAATGATAAATAAATGAAATGAAATAAAAATGATAAATAAATGAAATGAAATAAAAATAAATAAATAAATAACACAGTTGAAAACTAATAAAAAGTGAAAAGCCAGGAATAAACTCGGACCAACCGACTGGCAAGCAAGTTCGCAACTGACTTAGCTGTGTTGTAGGTGCTTAGACATAAAAATTAAATATTGTATGAGCTGTAATCAAAATTTTAAACTCGCTTTTCTAGAAATAGGTTAGCTAATACTCTTTACTACTTTCATATGAGAACACTTTTAAGGTGTTCGATAAATCTACCAAACCCATTCCCCATCTGAGTTTTCTGAGTCACGTCTATCCCTGTAAATCTTTCTATACCATTTTAAATAAATATTGATTTGAAGTAGGAAAGAAATTTCGTTCATTTTAAAGGGTAATATTCGAATTAATTTAATAGAAACCTACGTATTGAAAACACTTTGTTTAAAAGTATAAAAAAAATGTAATTATTAAAGGCTGTAACGCGTAATCGTGTTTAAAAGTGCTTTACGATGGCTTCATTCATTATACACAATTAAATAAATATAACGTTACATGATTATTTATATATTTTTATTCTCTCATTCTTATTATAAGGCGCTTAACTGTGTACTTATTTCTAATTTCTACGTAAGTAAAATCACTCGGATTGTTTTAATCGCTTTTTTTCAGTTAATACCTAAAATATTAACTTTTTTCTATTGGCTTGAGAAAATAACATTAAACGTCTTAGAACGTATTCAAAGTTTAATAATTACTTTTTAACGACAAATCTTCTTAACACAGTTTAATAAAATTAAACGCTAATAGCAGAAAAACAGGACAAAATTCAAAGCGATTCTTATCTTCCCAACACCGAAGTGCGTTTAAATTAAATAGTTGAATTTATAGTTGAAGCAAGCCTTTTTTTTTTTTTAAAAAAAAAAAAAATAATTCCTTTCTTTTTATCAATTTGAACGTTTTTTTCGGAGCATAATCCCACAAATGAAATGAACGTTTAATATAGGGGAAAAAAGAGGAAACAAATAACGAAAGTATTAATTTTTATCTGCAGCCTTCATTGTGAAAGCCACATTTTATTCTAAGTCTGAATAGGGGAAAAAAAACCGAAACAGCTAAGCATAATCAATTCTATCTAAATTTGAATTTGCGCGAAAAAAAATACCAATTAGTGCGCTTAAAAAAGTTTATGACCGAGTTAGCAGACTAACGGATACTTTTTTCCGTTTTATGCTGGGATGCATTAAAAAACAGGAAATTATTCGTTTCGCGCCTACGCTTTTTTAACGTCATTTGTCGAGTAATAAATATATCTAATATCTACCGGAGGGGAAAAAATCATGTTTATTCTGCGAAAAGTTCCTATAATTTCTTGTCATAATTACATTCCGTGAAGTTTTAAAGGCACTGAGATCTTAAATTTTATTAATTCTTTTTTTTTTCTTTTCTAAATTTCGTTTTATTTTAAATGTCATATCAAGTGCTTATTAATTTTATGTTTCTCTGAAGATTTTTTTTATCCGAATTTTTTTAAAAGATTTATTCTTTCGATATATATTCGATGCATTCTTTTGAAAAGTTGTTTTTTTCTCTTTCTAAAACTGTCTGAATAAATTATCGCGATTAAAGTTCGCGTTGGAAATTTAGGACAGGAAAGAAAATGAAATAAATCATTGACTTTTTACGATTCGTGGAAACAATGGATTATTTTACTTATAAATAATGCGTAGTTGTTCTCTATTTATATTTCCATAAAAGAGTGCACAATACAATACGAAGCGTGTCTTATAAATAAGTATCGTTTTTAAATATGCCTGCTGAAACGCTACTGTCACTTATTTGCGCTTGCCCGCTGGATACCTACCTATATACGTTGATTAGTCTTACGGAAGCTAGTACGGGAGTATTTGTTCATGTTTTTAATGCATATTTAATCCATATTATTAATCATTTGACCGAGGTTCAAAATTAAGAGGTGGGCCGCCAACAGCCCTCGTGTTGCTACTAGTGTGAGGTTAATAAAACCAAACTAACCATATTATTAATTCATATTCACTCCATGCACATTTATAATGCCATAGACAAATGAAAATTTCGTCGATTGTAAAATATACGTATTGATTCGTTTCTGCATGCAAAAGGTGTGAAAACTGTCGAAATTCATTCGAGGATAAATGAAATCTATGGAGGAAACACTATGATCGATGAATTGATACTAAAATGGGTTACAATATGTGAAGATGGCTGCACTATTGTTCAAGGTGTTCTGCATAGTGCGCAATTGACTGTTTATCTCTGATTACTTAGTGCCGAAAGTTGACGCGAAAATTCAAGAGTACAGACGCTTTACGATTTCGTTTCGTATAATAAGTAACCACAAGTTTCAAGGAGTATTTATTACGAAATTAGAAATAAGGGGCTTGATTAAAAATAACGCCTCCGTGGCCATAACTTTTTTATCCCTTACTCGTTTTTCGGAATTCTTGTGGTACATGAAAGTTACTTGAGACCTCTAAGTAATTTAATTATTTTACTTATTTTCGTGGGTTATTTGTGGGCAACTCAAGAATAGTGTGATCCTCGTGGAGATGAGTTTGCATCAGTGAGGTATCGTTAAGTTTCTGACAGTTGAGGGCTGCGAGCGCCTTGCACCTTGCGTCTGTCACCACTTCCCAAAGAGGAAATGGAACCTTAAGGCATACAACTTTCGTTCTGTTGAAAAGGTTGTGACGTTGGGCTATTCGAGGTTTTCTTTTCACTAACCTTGGGGACTTTTAATTAAAATTGATTGCTATAAATAAAAATTTCCTCCTAACCAAAATGAAACGTGAGTAGTTAAATTAGAGGTAGGTAGAAATGAAGTGAAGAGCTGTAGATAGGAAAGTATATAAGAAAAGCGAGAGTCACACCATAGAGGTTGAGTGTCACTAGCATTGAGTATATGCCTTATAGGTGGCAGACGAGATCAAGAGTGGCTACGGGTGAAAGCGATCGTGGTAAAACCAAGAGTTAAGTCAACTTGTTGTGGAAGGTTGTGGTAAGCTAACCTTAATTCGGTATTAGTGAGACGGTCAAATATATCTAGGGTGTTACCTTGGAGAGCCAGTGTTCATTTGTCGTTATAGTCCAAATCTGAGGAATAAATATTGTGTGTGAAATCTGTCTAACATCTTCTTGCATAAGTTATTGACTTTTTAGTGTTAGTATATTTAGTGTAGCAATGGCACAAGAGGCGGATATATTATGTCGTCACAAGGCGAAAATTACCATTAATGCTTAATGCACCAACAACCATCGAAATTCTTCTGCTACGGGCTTATTCGATTAGTCACGTGGGGTTCAAGTGAGTGGAAAAGGATTGAAATTATGCAAGAAAAAGAAGTAATGTGTCATATAAAGGTACATTTATCTTTTAGGTCACTAAAAATCCATCCTGTAGTGGGGCTCACTCACATTAAATCTATTGAGACTCCAAGTTCTCCCATTTGCATGGGGGGGAAGGTGCCAGCTCAGATGTTGTCCTCGTCACTTGATCAAGGTTTAAAATTAACGAGGTATGTCATCAATAGCTATCGTGTTACTTCTCAGTGCGATGTCAAAAACAATCAATCTATCAAGTACCTTTTAGTACAACAAGAATTATAAAAATCTTGTAACAAATGAAATAATTATGAATATGGAGGAGTTACTTTTCAATAATGTGTCGTAGTTTTCCGTAAGATCTTTATTACTACTTTTTTAAGAAAATATCGCAAACGAAAGGTTACTCGATAAATTATTAAAAAGAAAAAAATTCAAAACACATAAATATTAAAAAGACATTTTAAAACCTGAACTAGTGACAAGAAAACAATAACTCTTGATAATTTGAGATATAAGTGTACTTTCTTAATATTAAATGATAAACATATTTTTTTTCTTACAAAATTGAAGAAGTAAAACAGAATAAACGTATATTGACGCAAAACGTATAACCTTAATGAGATAAAACCACAGTTAAGTTAAAGAAAGTGAGAAAGTAAAGATCGTGAAAAAAAAAAAAGAGTTCTTCACAATAAAAGAACCAACAATTAAGAGTGGAAACAAAAAATACCCGAAGCAATTCTTAAAAGATTAAGGAGCACAGCTTGAAGATTGGTAAAACGCAAAGTATATTAATATCCTGTTGGTGACAATTTAGATTTCTTGAGCAAGTAATAAGGCCTTCTGAATAAATAAAAGAACGAAACGCACTGGAGAGAAATTGAAAACAATGGCTGCAAAACCGTCAATGAAGCTAAGAAATATTTAAAATAAAAGAATAAGCAAAGCGGTGCGTGAGACTGTTTTAGCGACAGCGTGCAATAAGTCTGGTATTTCTTGTTTTGATTTTTGTGAATTCTTTTTCTCGCTTTGTTGCAGAGTCATCATCGCTTACAGTTCGAGAATGAGAAGAAAGTTATTGAATTCAATTAAAATGAAACATTAAAAGAAATGGAACTGTAGCGTCTGTGAGAGGCTAATATTATTAGTCAGTGAAGGGGAAATCACAGCTACTTTTAGAAAAACATCCGATGAGTGATATTTTTATGAAAAAATATTAAAAAAATGAAACTGTTATTGCACTATATAAAAAGATCTGGAATATATATGTACCGTAAACACATATATGTAGATCATAATAAGGTTTAAGGAATTTTAAAAAAAATTCTGTATTATATGTATATATGTGTGTGTGAGAGAGAGAGTTTGTGTGTGCGCGCGCGCTTGGGTGTTGGAGATCACGTCATTTAATAGCTGCCGTATATCACCACCAGGCTCCTATATAAATGATAGCCGAGGAAGAAGTTGGATATTTGTTGCTCTGATGGACTAATCATTGTGCCAAGACCGTAATTCAATATCAAAGGCTAATCGAAGCTGCATTGTATTTAATTTTGAATTGTAACGATTATGTTATATATAATCATGCAAACTTCTATGTTATGTGTATAAAAAGTAAATCGCATTTCTTCCCGTACTAAAAATTTGATTGTAAATAAATTCAACTTTATTTTAAACTTACTCGCATCATTATCGAACATTATTGACACGGAGAGTCGATTTGTATATATATATATATATGTGTGTGTATATATATTTATATATATATATATATATATATATAT
>BMAW01024868.1:318026-356995 GCA_019974015.1 Nephila pilipes
AAAAAAAAAAAAAAAAAAAAAAAAAAAAAAAAAAAAAAAAATGTATGGAACAATTATATTTTAAACAGAAAAAAAATTGAATTAAAGTATGGTTAAGACCTTGTTATGCGAAAAGTGTTTCAAAACATGTTTTGTTTTTCTTTTCAACTGACTTCTCTGAAAAAGGCTTACGTTTTACACTTGCGTTTGCATTCCATTTTGCGTGCCGCAAATCTTCCAAAAAATACAAGCTCAAGTGTGTTTTCGGTTGTTATTTATTTACGTCAACGCATGCCTGTCTCGAAAGCTGGATTATTCTTTGTGTTTTTCTGAGCATCTATTTGTTCGAAATTTTCAGACAATTCCAACCACGAGGAAAAATCAAAGCAATGCTCGTTTTGGCGGATATGTATTTCCTCGTAAAAGGCATCATTAGTTTGAAAAAGACGCTACCTACCCCAATTCCCTATCACAGCTAGAGATTGAATTTCTAAACGAAGACGACTTACAGTGAATGAAATATTTTCTATAAAGATAGGAAGCATATTTTTTTCGAATATAGAAATGGAAAGAAAAGTGAACTTTCCCTCAACTAACACTGGCAGATCTATACATACATAGCATTCTGTTTTCAATCTTCGTGGACTATTGTGTACTCAGAAGCAAAATACAGACGGGAACGCTTTTTCTTAGAAAACCTCCGCATTTCGGTTGATTCATCGCATCCAATGCAAAGAAATACGGAATTTTCAAGATTCTGTCGAATAAAAAGAAGTTTCATTGCTTTCTGTAATAATGCAAAGCACAATGTGCGTGTTTTTTCGATCACAGGAAATTCTTTTTTTCGCCCCATTCCTTTCTTTCTTCCCCTTCCTTTTTTTTGAAAATTTCATATTGAGTTATCATTCAATGATTAAATTTTGATTTTGTTGTTATAAAAGCGAATCAAAAGATCGTAGTGCAAGTGAAAAAAAACCGAAGCATGTTATTTGGTTTCGTGTAATTTTATTAACATAAATGTTATTCATCAGTCTGTCAACATAGATTTAAATGTATTCATAGAAATAAATTACTACAGTTGTAAAATTAATAATTCAATTCGGGTTCTTAAAATGTTTTGATAAATTAAATAGTTGTTATTGTTTTCATACAATGAAAAACATGTTGTTTTCACTTAGAATTGCAAGATAATAGTAGGAATTTAATAAAAATGTTCTTTTGGATAAAGTTCTTATTTTTTTGAACTCGATAAATATTTATAATCTTTCTTAAAGCACTTTTTAAACTAGCATTTTCTCACAGCAGCAGCAAAAGTATGGAACAGTGTTAATTACATATTTCCAATAATCGAAATTTTGCTTTTCTTTACTTGGCTTTCTCGTATAAATTTTCTGCTTCTTAAAGAGATTCGCTTTGTTTTTAGGTCTTAAAATTTATATTCAAATTTTTATTCATACCGACAGATACTATCGCTATGGTTTGAGCTTTTGGCAGCAATTGTAAATTTAGGACTAAAATGGCGTTCATAAATATGTTTAAAGATACGTGTTTTGTATTTTAGTTTTATTTCTTAACTTTATTATTTTTACGCATAAGTGCTTCTTATTTTTTTATGTTGTTGTTTGCATTGAGTTTTGTTTTAAATTACAGGTCTTCAGATTTTTTTTTCTTTTGTTTCAGCTGTTTATGTTTGTTGCTGACTTTATTTCCTCGTTTTGCTATGTTAGGTATGTGCATTTGTATAATAAAGCTATTGTTGTTTGAAAAAAGTTGATTTCTAAATTAGATCCAAGAAATGTTTTGAAATATTTCGGTTATGAGATATTAAGTGTTTGGGCATTAAACGTACCATTGCCGTTGTTCTTCTATAGAGCCTGTGGTGATCGGCTATGACCTCCATGATGTCATAGGCTGTGATGGAAGGTGGTTCGTTCCTTCTAGCCAACAGGGCCATCCGAGCATTATGAGGAACAGAGAAGTTGAACCTCACAAACGAAGCATCCGCATGCAAAAACAGCAAGTTCCAAGATTCGTGCGAAGTCAGGTGGCGAGTCAAGAGTTTTCCGAGCTCTATCCTTTTGTAATACGACACCTCGGTCGGGCTCAGGAAACAGACGCGCTGACTTGGAGATACTGCAACAGAGACTGAAAAAGAAAACACACAAGGACTTAATACTATATATATATATATAGACCCCTTATGTGGATATTTATTTTTATTTGAATCAATACAAAAGAAGAGAAGAAACTAATTTTCTATTTGGATACAGAAAAATGTAGAACGAGACTTTTGAAATAGCAAAATGATATGCGAAAAGTGATAAAAATTTAATAATTATCAAAAAAGTTTCCCAATTTTGGTAATAATATAACTGATTTAGCCAACCAATAGCTGATAACCAATTTTTATACTATCATATCAGATAAAAGCTAGAGATTCCACGTAACTAAAATTTAAAATTGAATCCAAAAAAGGAAAACAGTATTCACTATAGTATATATTTTCTTAATACGTTGAGTAACACATTGCGTCGAGAGAATTTAGAAAAATAACTTTTATGAAAACTTATACAATAGTAAAGTAATCAAATGCCCTGTTATGGTAAAATTAGATGTGCTAAGAAACATATTAAAGATATACAGAAACAAACAAACAAATGGTTAAGCAATTTAATAAATATTTCTGAAAAAAATCATGACATCTATAGAGAAAATAATTGTGTTAAAATTACAAAAATGCTGTTCAAATTTTAAACTATTCCATTTGGATGGTTTTTATAAAAATTAAGAAAATAATTTAATCAGAATAACAAGATCCAACTTATTCTAAAGTATATAAATAATTTTTAACATTCATTATTCATACTAATGAAATCTTGAAGAAATATTTTGAATGCCAGCTAACCATAACAAAAATTATTATTAAAGTTATATTAGCAATACATATTTTTATACTTATGTTAAAATTTTATATCAGAGGTAAAAAAAGAATTTTTGCCATTTTCCAAGAAAAAAAGGCATAAAATGCAATGTTTACTTTGATTTATTGAAGCAAAAGCTGATATTTACAGTAAAAAATTTATAGAATTACGTATGAAAACTTTTTACATTTTTATTGCTTATCGTCTAGACATTCTTTTGAATGAAAATAGAGTTTGTGTAAAGGTTTATTAAGTATTGGAAAAAACTTCAATATATTTTTGATGTGATCAAAAAAGTTAGATAAAAAACTAATATAACTTCATTTATATATTTGATAAAGCCTCAAAGTAGATTAATGACTTTGTGGACATGATGCTATATCAGGTAATAATGTAAATTTATAAAAAAATAATTATGTAGAAATTGTTTGATCCAAACACTACAGATTTAATTCAAATAAAGTAAAAAGTTTTATAATTATTTGAAGATCTATTTGCGATTTAGAAGAAATTGATAAAGTGTGTTTCCTTAGTGCATTCAATATGAATTTTGCTCGGATGAAATATGAAATTTTTTCTTCTTTTATACCATAAAATTATTTAAATCTTTAAAACATAGTAAAACGCCTATTAATAAATTAGAGCCAAAGCCTTTTTAATGCTCAAAAAAAATATTAATAATTTGTATGTCAAGCATGATTAATTGCATGACCCAGTATCAATAACTTTAAAGAAGACCCAAAACTCGAAATGCTAAGTTTTCTAATTTTTGTTTTATGTTGATGTAATCAGTATCAATGATTTTGAATATGTGTTTATAATATGCATAATGTTTGTTGAAAATTATTTACAACCTTCAGTTATTACTATTTTTTTATCCCTTTTCATACATATTTTAACTGCTCTTTGCGATTGAAAACTTAAAAATAATTTTTCAAAAATTTTAGATCATATTTTGACATAAAATAGATTAAAAGAACTCAACACATAGACATTTGAATTGAATCATTGTAAAGAAAGGAATAAAGAAGAGAATTTTTTGAAATTTATGGTGCAGTGTTTTTTTAATACATGCCTAATACTTCTTCAGCTGTAAGAATTTCAAGTAAATTAGCACCCTAACGTGTTTTAGGTTCATATTTTGTACAAAGCATAAATTTTATACATTGCATATCTTAATAAGATATATTTTTAATTTTACATGCAGTACTGATGATCGCCATTTTGATAAAAAAAAAGTAGGATAAAAAAACAATTTCACAGTAAACTAGAATTTTCTTATTTAATTTAATATGTTTTGATAATATGGTTAAAAAAATTAACGTTATAAGATTAAATTGTATTTCAAATTAGGTAAATCTGCAACCAAAACGTTAGAGATTATTTGCGAGGCATTTTGTGATGTATTTTTGTCAAAAACATAATCACAGCCTCTTTAATAAGGAAGCGAAAGTATATCAAACAATTGATTTGAAAATCAAACAATTAAGTACTTTTCTTATGAGAAGATACTTTTTCGATTAAAAACTAGATAAGGTGAGTTAGGAAGTTTTTGATTTAGGTTAATGGAGTTTTTCACTTTGTAATGAAATGCCCCAAATGGCATTGCCTATGCTAAATGATAATTTGCTTAAAAATCAGTCTCGGTGATAAATCACTCACTCTATTCTTATAACTTACCACCAGCTTCCGATACCCATAGAAAGACATTTGATTTAAAATTTTCCAGATATTAAATCACATGTTACGTATACTTTTTGAGCAGTTACTTACAATTATTGCAAAAAGAGATTCGATAACAAGATGAAGCATTGGAAAACTTGCAAAGATCATTTCGAAGGTGGCAAACTTATTTGAAAGATAGTAGTTTTTTTATTTAGGAAAACTTAATTATCACTTTAGTTTATGGAAATCTTTTGCATATATATATATATATATATATATATATATATAATATAATATACTTACTTCTACTTGGAGTTGAAGCAGTAGTTCCAGTGAAGCTGTCAGCTGTACCTCTCTCTTCGACCACAATGCAGGGTTTGTTGGATTCGGAAGTCACCATAGAGCTAGTAGCTGCAAGGAAAGAACACTGAATTCAGAAAGAGCTCTCTATACATATTGTATAATTAAGATTTGCATTTAGATTTTTGTTTGGTATTTTGTCATTTTCATTTATTTGATGCATTGCATAACTTTACATTATGTACATGAAATTGCAAACTTTCTTTTCTGTGTATGACCTTTAGTCACAATTTACATCTCACGAACTCCCTGATCATGCATCATTGTTCTAATGTATAGCCTACAAATTGTGTTAGTATAAATGCTGTTTTTTTTAAAAATTCTTTTTTTGTTTATTTGTGCTTTAAGTTAAAAAAACATGTGGTTTAAGCAATTCGAATTTTCTAAATTTATGAATCAGTAAGAGGTTGTTATTGACTGACTTATATTTTATAACTTGGTGGCTGTTTAATTGATTCTTAATTGGTTTTACTGAAGGATTTTCAGAATTTTGATTTTCATCTGTTACGAGTTACATTCATATTACATGCATTTTATATTCAAGACATATATTCAAGCTCAACAAAGGCAGGGATTATTTTCTATTTTTTTTTACTTCGAAATAGAATAAATTTATTATAATTGGTGATGATTAAGACATTTTGTTATTTCCTTACAATGCTGAAATTATTCACACAAGATAAAATAAATTTAATGAAGAATAACTTTAATAATTACAAATAATCTATCATTTCAATATCTCTTCGAAATTACTTGAATAGAGTTTATAATAGCATAAAAGCTATTTTGTAATTTTAAAATTAGGCACTCTTTGAATTACTGTCTCCGTAACTGCGTATTCCTCATTTACTGGTAGAAGTTTCATTTAAGTGTTATAAATATTGTTTATTAAAAATTATTTTTCCGTGAAATTATACCTTAAAAATTATTACTTAGGTCGTGTACTCTGTAAGGACATTTGCGTACTCGTAAAGGTACGCGTGCTACAGTTAAGGAACCACTGTTATATAAAGTAAGTAACGAGACTGATTTTTTCATTGTTTTTCGGTTAATTAAAATTACCATCTCACATTAAATCAAGTAATTGCTTGAGAAAGCCACCAGGAATGAAAAATGATCTTTATACTCTTCAAAGCAGTACGTAAATACTGATAGTATAATTTTCGTCAGCTGTCAATTGCAGCAGTTTTAATGTTCTCTGGTGTCCCAAAATAACGTCCTTTCTTGTAGATTTTCAATCTTGAGAATAAAATAAAGGTCACTAGAAATTGAGGTGGAAAAGTAAAGTTAAAGCAGTCTCAGGAATACTTTTACTTCCCAAAAATATATGTCTTTCTTGTTCGTTTGTTTCTGAAAAACGATTTTCGGTACCACAATTTCTAAGTAGATTTTTTTCATTCAAACTCAGTTTTCCAAAATCTAATGAATGGCAGTGGGATTTAAATTCATCTCCTCATCTGATTATCAAGTGACGATAAGAACGCACTCGGTCCCGGATTCTCTCAGCATTTTCGTAAGCTTTTGCTCAGTGCCTTAAACTACCTGAGACCCTGAAAGTACCTACCTGAAACTACTAAAGGTTTCTGTCGCACTGTTCTCAAATCAGATGCAAAATCTGACTCCCCAACGTTGCTAGAAAATGATGTAGATTACTTTTAGAACTTACAGGAAATGTGTATGAAACAAAGACACTCAACCTCATGACTGTTAGCAGTTTATACTCGAACTGTTTCATATACTCACTTATACTTCCCTGCAATTGGGAAGTATAAGTGAAATTTACCAGATTAAAGGTTACTCTTCCAGTCTTAGCTTAATACCTCTTACGCTTAAATACCTCGTACCATAATGAAAAACGTTTTAATTTTAATATACGAAAATTTTTAAGAGTTGTAATTAGAATCTCAAAAATATCTTATTAATACCGACCCATACTAATGAATGCAAGAATTCCATGAGAGACAAGAGCTTTGAATAGTTCGTAATAATTAACAAACTCCTCATAGCATATGATTTTAGAGAAATTGAGAGATCCATTTTTAATTTATTGCATTATAAATATATATATATATATATATATCTTACACAATTAGATATAATGTTCTGAATTCAAAGATAAATGAGAAAAACTAGTAAAATGTGCACGGGGCATCTTAACTATTTCCCAATCTTTCATCACTGTAAAAACTTTCCTCTTCATGTAAAATCTTCAATATGATGTTTAATATTTTGATGGTTAGTCTGAAGTTCAAAAATATAATTTTTTTAGAATTCAAGACTAGACATAAAGTACTAAATTATTAACTTACATTTTATGATCTGAGCAATCCGAAATTGAATTACGTCTGTCGGTTGTAAAACTGTCCACAGAAAATCATTCGGTTTTCATAAAGTATAAAATTGTATGTAACTTGAGACATGGAGTTCTCTTAAATTGAATTTATTTTTTGAGCTAAAGAAATTTTAAATAAAATAAAATAACTACATTTTTGAGTCAGTTGATTCCATATTAGAATTTATACAGTTCTATGTTTGTTTTTTTAATGAGGATATACTTCAGTTCATTTACTAACATGTAGATCTTTTTTTTTAAGAAAAAGTGAGTTAAAGAGAGTAAGTAAATCTTAAATTATTTATAAATAATCTCACAACGGAAAAAATATATCTTGCAGATTTTCAGAAGAAATTAATTCTGTTTCAATCAAGAGCTATAGTCTTAAAGTTTCATTAATTGTATGCATAATGTTTCGCATTCTTTTACGGAATAAAATTTAATAAGCGAGTAATTTCTCAATTACACAAAACAAAATAGCTCACTAGAATTAGGAAAGAGCACAGAGTTTATTTTCTTCTTGATTCAGTTTTAAAGAAAAATGTCATGGGAGTTTATTTGTATAAGGGTCTTTCGTTCTCACTAACAACAAAATCTCATTACACATATACATTTTGGTGAAGCGCTAACAGCACTACCAATTGTGACGACTGAATACATGATAAAATACTATATGTCTTAAATATGTATTAAGTTTTTATGTGTGATTTAATAAGATCCATTGTAGATTATGACTAGAAATGAATAATTTTAATTATTAATCTATAAACTCTAGTGAATCTAATTAAGTTTTCACTCTTTTACATTAGAAAAGAAATACTGAGTTGCTAAAAGTTTACGAAAGTACTCATTCGATGCCTTTATCAATTCAGTCCTTGATTACTCATAGATTTGCATTATATACACGTCAAACTTGAATTCCATTCTCGTCATAATCTTTTGCTTAGTCTCAAAATAAATCCAGAGCTTCGCTATATAATAGCTATTTTTGGCGAAACCCAACTCTTCTTCAAGTGCTTGACGTTACTCGATCAAAACCGAACCAACCTGTCATTGAGCAAATCTGCATTCTTTGTGATCTTGTTTGCATGGCACGATCTCGCAGAGTCGATTTAAAATGAAATTTCTTCTCAGCCATTTGAAGAAAGCCGTTCCAGATAAGTGTTCACTTGAATGCCGAGCATCATTTTCAAGAGCCCTGCGACACTTTCCTAGAATGCAGAGTGGCGATGAATAGAAGATCGATTTGCCAGAGCGAAAACTATGGCCAAGAGTTGTTTTCATTATTTAAAAGGCGTCGCAAAGTAAAGGTAGCCATGAGGTTGTAATCATGCATTATTCGAGCAATAAACGTCAAATGTTATCAAATTATCACGAGCTGTTGTTTAAAAGCGGCCATTTGGAGTTCAGACCCCCATACTCCGAATGGGGTGATTAGAGTTTGCATATTTAATCGACAAGGCCACTTTATGCTTCTAAGTTAGAGGGAGAGTTTTTGATCAATTATGTAAAGAGAACATTCCAGTTAATATCAACTTGTAAGGAATGCTCGAATAATAAGCAGATAGGTTACGCTGCTCCACAGCTGTGAAAATAAATGTGACGTGAAATGATGGAATATTTGGGCAAAAGTGTCTCGTTCTTAAGTGATTGCTTGTGGACAAGTTAGTTCAATACCAGTTTTCTAAATTTCAATCTAGAATTATTTTGGAGAACTGCATGTACCAACAAAAACCATTTTGTAAACGTAACATTTTATTATCAGGTGTACCATATTGTTTTCCCTTAAACTTATCGTATTGAACACCAGTTTTTATTTTCAAGATGTACAAAGGTATCAGAACAAGCGGAGGAAAATAAAATACCGAATTTAAGACTTTTTTTTTGTGACATTTATGTTTTAAGAATTATTCGTAAAGCTTAGGATTTTTGCGAGCCTAATAATGACATTTTGATCATGTTATTGAACTATAAAAGTATTTTGTTTATGAGAAGTTTTTCTTTCTATTTGAGATGAAAATAAACATTTTTTCATATATATTTGCATTTAGGTATCATTTGTTAAAATTATATTCCGTTAGTATACAATATATTTTACTCCTCATGTAGAAAGCAATTCTCAAAATATATTGGACCAACTTTTTAAATGATGTTACTATATGTTTACTTTGAAAAAATTACAGAACTTTGTAATTTTGGAAATTTTAATCCCCCCCCTTTTTCATATAAAAAACATTTTTTAAAACTTAGGTATTACTCAGAGAAAAAATATTTTAGGTTTACTATGTACATAAGTTCTCTTCATGGAAACATAAAAAATTTGGAGCCATATCGTGCTCTGTATAATTTTCTTTAAAATTTTAACTAAATATAATATATATCTCACAAATCATGTTCGTATTCGACTAAGAAGAAAATAATAGCATTTTAACTCAAAAAAATTACTTTTGTTATTCTATAAATTGAACAAAACATCATTGTTAGGCATATTAAAAATCTTAGCTCTACTAATAATTTGAAAAAATATATATCACTAAAACAAGGAGTCTTAGATATGGGTTTCCACAATTTCCCAACATATTTGTCCTGGTACACTTGTATTTTAAACTTCCCAAATTTGTTGAGAATTTTATTAAATCTCCTACAATAACAGACAAGTGAAAGGTTATTAATAACATACTGAACATTTAATTCAAATTTTACCTTAATAAAAGAGAAGAAATATAAATAAGAGTAAATCGATTCTAAAACAGAATATAGAAAGTAATAGATTGATTAAAAATAATCGGTCTTTTATTCCGGAAAACTATAGACTAAAACTATTTGCTTGTACTAATAGAGCTTTCTACAATTGTATATTATATGTTATTTTTTAATATTTGTAGTGATACGTGCTAGTAAAAGTTTTGAAGAAATCAACCCCTGTTATTATAATTAATTTGAATAAACTATGCTTGTTATATTCCATACAAACTGGCTCTTAGGTGAATTTTGTTGAATTTTCATACCTTATCTGCTTAGTTTTTCTTACGAGAAAGTTTATTTTTCAAAAAGATCATCACTCACACTCTCAGAGACAACTTGAGCTTCTCAGAGAGACAGCTTGACAAATGATATTCAATACTGATAACTCCTAAACACCTTATTCTTTCAAGCAAGTATATGATTCTTTACTATACACATTGCTCACTTTTTCAGCTTTCAAACTCCGCTTTTTCGTGGATAAAAATGGAATGTTTTGGAATGAGCTCTGTTGGCCCATACGCATAAATCTTTAAAGTAAACTATCGATAAATGACCTTGAATGCCGATATTTTTATTTTTTTCTGAACCACATATATAATTTTTAAAGCATCTCATGTTGTACCAATTTAAATTTGAATACACCACAATTATAAATAATTTTTCGCACGTTTCTGTATTCAGGCCTGACGCACAAATCAATCATCATCATACTTAGGGTTTTTGACTGATTGTTTATCGTCACACTTAACAACATGAGGGCAATTGGTGATGTACCTTGTAATTCTGAACCTAGGTCAAATGACAAGGATGATACCTGAGCTGGCACCTCCCTCTTCAAACTTCCATACCGTACCATTAGGAGAACTTGGGACAAATTTAACATACATCAGCGCCACCACATGGCGGGTCTTTAGTGTCATCAGGGCTCATACCCATGAATACAAGAAAACAACTTCGGTCGTGAATTCACGATCTTGTTTTCTTGGCTAAAGCGGCCACAACATGCTCAAGAATTGCAATACCTATAAATTGTAAATTTTAATCTCAAATTACTGATAATTCTACATTAGTTAACCTACCTAACTGAATTAATACAAGTAATTCTGCATTTAATGGTATAATTTGGCAAATTATTTTCATAACTATAATACACTTCTCTTTTGATATCTCCAATTGTGATGTCCATTAAAGAGAAACTAAACTTAATGCTCAAAATAAAAACATAAATATAACACAAAAATCCGTCCCTGGCACATACAAAATAATAAAATCAGTAACAAACAGCAGTATTTTTAATAGCAAATTATAAGAGGGAAATATATTCCTATAATGCATAATTCTTCAACAATTATTAAGCCAACAAATGTGAGATCTGAAAGAACTTTTGGAACATCAGAGATAATTTTGTGCGATAAGAAACCAAAATGTTGCTCATTTATATTTCTTAGGTGCTTATTTTTTATTGCATTGAAAACTAAATCACGTATTTGATTATGTATTTTGCTATTTTATGTTCATTGTGAAAGTTATTTATTTATTTAAGTATTATATTTATAATTTGTTATAAGATTATTTAATTTCATTTATAGTATTTATATTTAAAAAAAATTGAAATACTTTTATCGCAGTAAAAAAGAATCTGATAAAATGTTTCGTTCTTATGAATTTTTGTTTGATATTCAAGGTTTAAATAATTTCCAGTAATTAACCTTGAATTTTCGTTTTGTTTGAAAATTTAATCGAAATGTTGTTAATGGAAAACTCGGTAAATTTATAATCACTAATCATACTGTCATTAGGGATTATAAATATGTTTAAGATGTTTTTGTAAGAACTTTGCATTTGTAACTCTCAAAGTTTTTTCCTTTAATTCTTCTTTAAGTAGATGATGTGTTCTATGTCTTCAAACGAAAACGTATCTACTTAAATTATGTTTTGTTTCTTTTATCAGGAGTAGTTATACTGAATAAGAGTTTAGTAGTTAATACCTACTTGGTTGCTAGAGAAGCAGTTTTTTAAAATGAAGCCACCCAAATCATTCGCTTAGTTTCTGAACTGCTTCTTTTATATTTGTTAAATTCAGACAAGCAAGCCCTTTAAAATATATGTATCTAATCTACAATTATATTAATAACCGGTACTTAAACCAGTTTATCCAAACCAACCGAACATAAACTTGTTGTATCATTTGCACTTCTAAAGATGTTAAGGTTGTTTGCAGTTCGAAAAGAAAAGTTGCGCTAACTTATCCGTTCTAACTTTATAAAAGGGATTTTATTATTTTAAAAACACTTTCAGTCTGTATTATAATTCCCTTTCACATTTTCAGCTTATTTCGAATAACTGATCGAGTAATGAAGCATTTAGAATTTCGAACACTAATTATTAACAATGAATTATTTTGACATATTAGATAAAATATCAATGTATTTTTAAATTATAAAAGTCTTTGATTTGGTTTCAGTAGAGTAAAAAATACTGTTCCATTTATTTATTGTTTTTGTTTCAGGAATTGTAAACACTAAAAGATAAAAAAGAAGATATACAAACAAATTTTTTGTGTTACATTTAAAATAATACAAAATTTATTTCAGTATTAAAAATGGTCCATGGAATAATTTTGACAAAAATATAAGTGTAGAATTTTATCTGTTGAATAACAATATTATACAACATTATAAGTGTTAGAAAAGATGAAAAATAGCTAAAACGAGACGAAAAATTAAATCAAACTCGAAGCAGAAATATTGTTAAACTATGTATAAGGCTGAGGGAAAATGAAGAAGGATTAATTTAATTCCATTGAGAAGAAATATGAAATCCCTCTGTTTTATTTAAGAGGGCTTAGGATGTTAAACGAAATATAAAATAAAATGATCGTATTTAGAAGGAATGTAACAAATTACTCGAATGGAAAAAAAAGATTTTTTGTTAAATGCTTTAATATCATACTTTCTTTTAAATATATTTCAAAAGTAATAAGCAGTTACTACTCACTACGAGATATTTACAGAACTGCATATCTTTCTTCATGAACAACTGTTTAATCCGGAAGAAATGCTGAGTAATTTTATTATTACGGTCAACATAGATGAGAAATAACTTAACATAAAAAAGAGTGTTGCAAAGAGAAATAAGTCATTTCTTGTAAGGATTTTTGTACTTCAAAATCAGTATTTATTAAGAAATTTGAAAAACAGCATTTTGCTGTACATTTTTTTCTTAGTTTATTGAATAAAGTCTTCCTTGTTTAACTTTATTTCCGTTTCTGTTTTCGAGTGTTTTCCTTTAAGAAGATGAAGTGTTTTATAAATTATCCCCCTAAATAAATAGATCAAGATAAAGCTGACAAAATGCTCTTTAGAAATCTAAACGTCAAATAAAAAGAAAAGAAGGCTTCAGTTCTGAAGGTGCTTTTTTTTCCATTATTATTCAAAAAAATACTGTAAAATGAATGAAAGTAATGCTTAAAAAACTGAAATTAGAGGAATAGTAGAGAGAGAGAGAAAATAAAAACTTAAGAGAGTGACATTCTAGTAGAATTACTAATCTCATTCTAGAAACGATCCAAATTCTTCCTCAAAGTATTTTGAAAATCCTAATTTTTTTTTAAAAAAAACATTTTGCTATCGTAGAGAATTAGAAATCGAAGATAAACAGATAAAAGAGTAGATATTTTCAATTGAATAGAGGTTAAATAAAACACAATCCTTACCAAAACATTTTTTTTAAATTAAAAAAAAATGAATGTTAAAGAATTCTTTGAAATAAAATAGCTATCTGTATGCAAATGTTCTGAGTGAGAATGAATAAATATATTAAACGTGAAAACAATATTTTCTGTAATGTCGGGTGATCTGTGATTTTCTCTTAACTAACCTTGGGGACTTCTTATAAATTGAATTGCATTTAATGAAACCTTGTCTCAAGCAAATGAAACTTGATCTATGCAAATTAAATGAAATAAATAAAATGAATTGAACAGAAGATACATAAATGTAAGCGAAGTTTTAAATGAAATATAGGGAAAGTTGTAATGTTAAAAGTAAGAAGTAGAATGTCAGTGGTTAGGGGATAGTATATAATAGCGAGTAGTCGAAGTTGACGTGTGTGAACTTGCATCTAAAGCTAATGGACTATTTAAAAGAATGTTCCAGAGTGAGCAGACGTTAGTATATCAACTCAAACCACCAGTGTTTGAGATTAAAATCACTCGAATACGAACGAACGGATAACAGATAAATTTGATTTTTATTCCATGCTATATTGAAAGCGCATTAATGGTTAATAGATCGAGCAAATATTGCATATTTATAATGTGATAGAGGTAAAAGGTTTGAACTTCAATTTATCTATCAATATTAAGAGTGAATATACTTTGACTTTCATTTAAGAATTATAAAACTTTTAATTAGTTTCCGTCGATTTAGATAACAGGGAAGCGTTACAAGTCCTTATTGTGATGTATTTATAATGCTTAGAGTAATAAAGATATTTTTGGAAACATGCACACTCTGTTCAGCAATTTCGATGGATGTAAAGTTTATGCTCAAAAATAAATAACTAAATAAAATTTTATTTCTTGTCAAACTATTGATATAGATTTCATTTTAAATATAAAGTAAATGGGCTCCATGTTACAAAGATAAAAACCCCAAAAATTAAATAAATGGTTTCTTTTAAAATAAAACTTCGTTCTAACTATTTCACATACAAAGTTTCCATGAATATCTTAGGATAATATCTTTATTTTTTACTTAATGTGAATATTTTTTAATAAGAAATGATGTTGAGATTAATTTTCAAGAGCATTACAGATATTCAATCAAAATCCGTTTAGCGTAATTGCTTAGTTTGCCGTGAACTATTTTAGAAATTAACTGGAGTGAGATATTTTTATTTATAAAAAAGGAAATTATTCTAATCCTCACATTAGAATTCCCTTACAATAGTTTTAAATCCTTCACTTCAGTCAATGCGAGGAGCTAATATTCTGAAACTCAGATTCCATGCAGAATATTTACTCATAATTTTAAGGGGGGGGGTATGAAAATAATGCCAATTAGGTAGCTTTGTTGGAACTATATAAATTTTCTTATGCTTTTGGAAGATATATGCGTGCAAATAATTTCTTTTTAGAGAGATAGCCTAAGGATTAACTTCTTGAAAATTGAGATAAAATCCAGCTAATTAGGAATTTTTTGGATTAGCTTAGAAAATAAAAGAAACACTTTCTAAAATTGGAAATGTAAATAATAAATATTTGATAACTAAGGATTTTATATAATTTGGTAACTATTTTACTACAACGTAACATATGTTCATAACACAAGATGCAAAGAACAGAATAATAAAACAACAAATAATTGTGGTATTGATTAATAACGACTGGATATAAAAATAGTCAACACACTTACTTTTTCCAGAAATGTAAAACAAAAAAAGCCAGTCGATGGTAATTGGAAATATTAAGTGAGATAAAAAGCTCTTGAATAATCATTTTTATTATTTCAATTAACCCTCGATTACCTTTTTGAGTTATCAAAATATTTATGATTTTATTTGCTCTCCTTTATGAAACACGTATATAAGTACGATTTATTTAGTTCACCAGCAGACTATTTCTAATCATTGCAAATTTTTTTAAATTCAAATTAAACCAACTTATTTTTAAAAAAACAGATACTGTGAAACGAGTTCTTTAATTAAAACTAGCTTTGACATGAAAGGGCTTTTCCTACCTAGTTAATAAATGATAGATACAATGACAGCACACTGTTACAACGAAAAAGCTTGGAATAGTAAAATATAAGGAATTATTTTTGTGACGCTTCTTTGAACATAAAGTTAATTCATCCGAACTATCTTCAAAAGTCTTAGAAAAAGCATTTAAATTAAAACACACGTGTGTGTGTGTGTGTGCTTGTTATAGTAAGCAGAAAGATAATCAAAAGGTTGAAAAAAATTAAGCATTCCTAAATAAATCCTAAATGTTATCTTTAATTAAAAGTGATTTTTTGTTCAGATAAATAAACGTTAATTAAAAGGAATTAATATGCGTGGTATTTTAATCAATAAATTTTAAGACTGCTCTGCGTGTCTGTTACTTTTCTTTTCCTCATTCTTCAAATATGATTTGAACAAATTAAAATAAAAAAAAAACAAGACGGTGAATTCAAAAAAGAATGATATAACGCTTGAGAGCTTCTAAGTCTCTCAACAATACATTTTATCAATATTTTTATTAATATGTTTGTTTCAGAAATTAATTTCATAAATACATTTGAATGAAGAAAATACATTTTTTTTTCTTCTGAATTGTATGCAAATTACACAACGTTGTTTTACAGAAATATTTTGATATAAGTAATCATTCGAATAAATTATAGAAATTCAAATAAGTGGATGCTTGTAATATGTATATAAAAAACTTTATGTGAGAAAAGAGAAGAATTATCCAATTCTAAACATAGTTTCAAATTAATTTGGTAAGATATTAGTTTGAGTCTAGGCAATAATTAATAATTAATAAGCGAAATATCTTCTCATGCGATGCATATTTAAATTAATTTCTATTACATTTTTCACTTGAGCACATGTTTTGCCCTTATTCCATGTAATAAAACTGTAAATAAAAAATATAATATCTTTATTATATTTTATTTATATCTTTATAATGTTATCTTACTTCTAAAAAATGTTTGGCTTGCTAAGAAAGTCTGGAATTATTTAACTCGCAGTAGTTGTTTTATAAATAAATAAAAAAAAAGCTAAAAACAAGCATATGCAATAATTATCCAATCAAAATTTACAATTTCCTTAATAACGGTCAGAATTCTTTAAACCTACAAAAATTAAAGGTTTTCTGGTCTCAAAAATAAAATATTTCATTCTGTTTTATGTCATATTCCATTTAATGCGCTATCCCAACTACAGCTGAATATGTAGACGAACACCTGTTTCGACAGCTGCGAAAAGGACGAAATGTGTAAATAAACTGTGTATGAACATAAAGCTGTGTAACCTTAAGAATCTCAATTACTTATTTGTATCAAAATTAAGAATTTTTCATATTATAATCCAGGATCACGCGCACAAAGTAAAAAATTTCTAAATATATTACACACACACCAATTTCAAGTGCATTTTAAATAACTAATATATCAACCTATTCGAAACAACTTTACTATCAACCTAAAATGTACTAACCTTTTGTAAATGTGTACTTATGACAAGCATAATGCCTATGAAGGAAAGCATGCCTATAAATTGTTGAAAGGTCAGAACGATTGAATAACTTTTTACTCGATTAGAAACAAAACAGAAACTTTATTTTTTACTTTGTTTATCTAGAAATTCTTTTGTTACTGTTATTTTGGATTTAGATTGCTAAAACATGCATTTTGATAGTACAACCATATTTTTGCATTTGAATTTGATATCTTCAGTAGCTGAAAAAAACATTCAGAATGAATTTGTTTTGAATGAATAGAATTTCAACCGAGATTTTTCTAGCTATCTATTGAAAATAGAGACACCAGTTCCAATAATCTTAAAAATAGAGACATATATTATCATTTGTAATTTAGGAAATTTAGCAGAAAGTTTTTATTCTAAAAATGTTTTCTTACCTTGTTCAAAATAAAGTTTGCTTTTTGAGTTATAACAGTTTATTTGTTTAAGGAGTATTACTGTGAGAACAAGCTTACGTGTGATATGAGGAGAAAAAAAAAGCAGAAAAATAATTTCTTTATTTCAATTGATTTTTCTTATAAAAAGTAACAATAGATGGCGCTGGCTCAATGTGCTAGGAATTCTTTGATAAGAGAGAAATATTCGAATTTCTTTTTTCTTCTTCTTTTCTTTAAAATTAAATTGAGAAACCAAAGCTTACAAACGAAAGAAAGGTTAATCCGTAAATGAATGAATGAATTTATGAAACATTTCATTCCAATTTAAAAACTGGAAGAAAAAAAAATATTTTTAATAACTCCGAATCTATACCCTAACTTATTGTACGTTTAAAACTTTATTATTTTTGGGCGCCCCCCCCCAACTATCTAGGAATATTTGATTTCAAAGATTTGATTAAGGCTTGTTAAAATAATATACTCTTCACACACAGTAAATAAACAAAAATAATATGTATAAATAAGAATTTGTCTTCATCTGTGCGATTTTAATTTGTTCAAATGTCCTGTTTGACGGAATATAACCAAAAAGAGAAAAGTAAAATTAGATAAATGAGAGATAACTAATAAAAATTAGAATTAGAATAATATTTCAATTTTGTTAAAAACTTCGTCTGAAAACATACCATCAAACTTCCCTAAGAAAAATAATTTCTAAATTTATTTGTAATAAATGAAGATTAAAAATAGTTGATGGTACTTGATACATTTGCAAAGGTATATTAAAAGTGGTACATCTGAATTAATATTGAGAAATCCTTTACATTTGATCTTTATACTTTCTAGTCTTGAGAAGCTTATGAAAGAAGCACAAAACTACAAAGATTACTTAAAGTATGTTTAAGTAAAATAATATTTTAATGAGTTACAATTTTTGCAGATTTTAATTCGAAAATAAATCAAACAATTTTCTTAGTGCTTCTGTTCTAAAAATTGGGAAATTCCTTAAATATAGATAAAGTTATGAAAATAATTGAAATTAAGATTAATCATATTTTTTGTGCTATCTTCATTCAATAAATTTACTATAACTCACTCAAGTATATTAATTAAAACAATCAGAATTCATTACCTCGTTTATCACCATCGAGTATCAAATTCAAAAAAGAAAGGCAATAACTTAGGATGAATGAAAAAATTAACTTTTCTAACTAACAGCATAATGTAATAAAACAAATTCATTTTGTGCTAGTCAAATAATAATACTTTTATTAATGATTCCATATATTCTTCAAAAAGACCGCTTAAAAGAAAACAAATAAAAGAGAAACAACGTATATCATAACCAAATATGCGGTAATCTTCATTTTAATATCAACCAAAGACAACACTAAATATGTAAATGAGTTTATTGATCTTATTAACAGTAACCTCTCGCTCGAGAAAAATGGACATTTTTATTTTAATCGAAAACGAGAGAACTGTTTTCTTTCGTGCAGAACAGAAGAGATAAAGTTATCATGCTACTTAATATTGAAAACTTCATGATTAACTTTTATCGAGAGGGCTGGAACTCTTACTTGCTGTCTTTTATGTGGATACATATTGATTAAAGAAAATATTTTGCATTAAATCCTTCAGCGTTGCATTACCCAAATAAATTTCGGAAAGGCCGACATTTAGTATATATTGAGTCAATCCTAAATATGAGTTATTTATGAATGTTGTTACCCGATTTTATGATACTTTATGAGTTTGGTTCCTTGCATTCATTTTATTATTTCATTTTAATTAAAGCTCTACAAATCTACAAAACCATATGGCTTGTGATGGTTTTATAACTTGAGATAGAATTAGGTGAACGAAGGTAATACATCGATTACTGCAAATTTCACGTAATCTGTGTAGAAAGACATATTTACAACGCTGCTCTAACTTTGCATCAGTTGCTCTTAAACTGTTACACGCATAATCCTAATAGTTAGAGCGTACCTCTTAGAAGATGCGTTAGTATCCCTAACCTAAGAGTAAATTTTTTATGAATAATTCCCGGAGAAAATCTTCACAGCAAAATTAATTTCAAAAAAATAAATGCATTCAAAATATCTACTTCTAATGACTGTGCTACTTTACATTTATTTTTTTCCTTCATAATTGATAATCAGTACACCAAGAAAATCACATTAGTTTGATAACTTTAAATCTAGCCTCTGATATCTTTCCATAAAAAATGGAAACAGTATCACAGACAGTATTGGAACATATATTCAGAAACATTATCAGAATATGTATTCTTGTGATTCGCTGATGAAACAATAGAAAATAAAAACAAAAAAAATCAGATGAACCTTAATTAGATTGGCAAATTCTGAGATTTAGCTTAAGATCTTCCTAGTTTTAATAGCTTGATTAATTTACATCGAGCACGTGATCAATTAGTAGACTTATTGTATTCAGCGATTTTACTTACAAATATAAGCAAAGCAACAGAAAGAAGTCCCTAAAAATAACTGTTCAGATTCGTTATTTTTGTGAATAAAAGAGAGTTTCAGTTTTGGACAAGATGTATACCATGAAAAAGTTTATACCCAAGGAAAACATTGCGGTTGAAGTTCGAGAATCCCTGTTCTATACAATATTACTTTTAATGCTATTGATCTATCATTCCTCCAGTCACAACTCTATTAATCAAGATACTATAATATTACTTGATGAACGAAGTAATACCATAGATTATTTTAAATAAGTGCGTTAAACTTATTGAAAGTAGTTTATTATATTAAGATATTTGAATTAGTTGATCGTATACAATTAACTTATAATTAACATTTAACAATAACTAAATATCTGTTTTAGCTGTTGCATCTCAGTTTTGTTTATATGATTGTCTTAAATAGCTTTTAAGTAGAGATATACAAAATAAAATGCGATATGGTAAAGGTACTAATGATTTTTAGTTCTGATCAGGCAAAGAGAGAATGAGCGGTATTTAAAATGTATTTTATTTTCCAAAATTTCATGGTCCTTCCACATTTTGAGATAATGATGATGGCCCTTTCCGAGTTTAATTAATGGTAAATGTTTCACATTTTTCACAAAATAATCTTTGATGGAATAAAGAGCTAAATTCAAGACCACCTGACCTAAGAATCTGCGTTCTTTTTAGCGTGTGGATATTGCTATAAGGTGGTTATACTTATAATAATATAAAGGAAAACTTTTTTTACTAACTTTAATTTAACGACTTAAAAAATCTGAAATATTTTAAAGTTTAAAATATCTACAACTGTTCACTATTTGCTGATGTGCGTATATAATATGCTTAAAGTAATTTACTAATTTATCTTATTAGAAAGAACATATTCAGTTGAGTACCGTCTGAAAAGAAAAGTCTAAACACGTCTAAAGTGTAGTCAGATGTTGTGCCTGCTTCACAAAAGCGGGCATTTATTTTTATCGTCTTTTAATTATTTTACTGATGGTTAATCACACTAAACTCAATCAACTGAAACTTTACTTTAATTTGAGTTTTCCGTAAAAATCCTTATTAAGGAGAAACGATTAATTATTTAAATTTCACTCATTCAATTAATTAAAAGGATTGTGCGATTAGTAGCAAGAATAAAATAAGCGATACAACACTCTTTAGTATTTTATACACAACAAAAGAACAAAAAACAACTAAAGGAAATCCGATACTTTCACAATATCAGTAGCTAGAGAGAGAAAGAGAAAGCGAATTTTCGGCAAATCGTAATTAATGAAAATTGCAAAGCTACGTCCCCATGAAAGAGCCCATCGAAATTGTGGGACAGTTTACATTAGATGATGAATGAGTCTATTCGAATGAGCGTTCACTAGCGAAATTTACCCCAATCCAGAAGAAGCCTTATCAAGTAATCAGGGAGGTGGAAAGAAATAATTTCTTTTGACTTTTTGGATTTTTTTCTTTCCATCGTGAAATAAACTGATGAATGTATTGATCTCGACTGGAAGCGATAATTTCTGTTTACTTCAAGCCTTAATGAATAAAATGAAAGATTCGTTATGCTTGTTACTTTTTAATTGGAAGCATAAAAATTAAAAGCGTGTAAGGAATTTTGAAGTAATAATTAATGAGCATGGGAGTATCGAAATAATTAACAAGAAAATTTAATGAAATCTTTTGGGGAGACGTGTCAACAAGAAATTACTCAAAAAGGATCGAGTATTAGCGTGTTCTTCTTGAACAATAACTAATTGGTGACGTCAGAAGTAGGATTAGCTTTTGAAAGAGCAGTATTAATCTGATCTCGCGAAACAGAAGGGAGAGCCGGGAATAAATCCCGACTCGCTGAGAGATTTGAATGGTTCATGGACCTGCTTTAGGCAATTAATATGTTCATTAACCGCAACTAATTAATGAAGTAAAAATGGAAAACTTGAAGATAGACATTTGATCTAGTAAATAACATTAAAATAAATACGAAGATGGATGTGTTCTTAAGATTCTATTGGTAATGAGAAAAGTTGATTTATGGGTTGTATAATGTGAGAAAAAAAAGAAGTTGAAAAAAGTCTTTCAGAGAAGCCAATAGTTTTGATTTTCGACGATTTAGGGCTTAGAACGAATCCTTTCATGGTAATAACAGTCTTGAAATGCATAAGTTGGCGACAAACCCGTAACCCTTCTGTAGGAAATGGCGTATGAAATATGAGATAATGTTTATGTTTAATTTCTTCCCATTGTTGGGGTTGTTTAATTTTGGGTAGTGAGATAAGAGCTCAAATGTCATTCTTGTTCTGAAATCCTTATCACACTAAATTTTGAGCTTCATCATCAATAACCCATTGTATAAGTTAATATAAATAAAATGAACAAATTACTCTTCAATGCTATTCTAGTGATTTTTATAAGTAGTTCTTGTATAAATATAAGATTTACAGCAGACGAAATTACAAATTATTAATAAAAAATGATATTTTCTTTTGACAATTGGGCATTTTTATAGGTAGCTCATGCATAAATAACTCTAAAATTTATAGCAGATGAAAATATCAAATAATAATTGTGAATGATATATTATTATAATTAATAATTAATAAAATCATATGCTTTTTGAAAATTTGCTGAGACTGATACTTTCATCTCTATTTATATTTTTCTGGTCCCCTTATAAACACAAATGAACCATATTTCTTTTAATGCAATTTTTTAGAAGTTACTGTTGCATAATTTCATTGCGTCTGCATTTTTATGAATTTGTAAGGCTTTGCAAGTATTTAAGGAGTTATTTTGCTTTAATTCTTAAGAAACTTCAATCCTTTAGACGGAAGCTGGTTTTAAAGAAATAAATATACAAATTATAATGAATTGCTTTTTAAATATATTTAAAATATGAAGTTGAAATTCATAAATAAAATTAAAATATAAATATAAAATTAAGAACTGCTTAAAAACATTTACGAGATATTAGAAAAATATATTTAGAGGGCGAATGAATCTTATAAAGAGTCTCCATGTATAACATGCAGACAATTCATTAACAAATTCATATATTTAAGTTTCATATATATATATAATTTTTTTTCAAAAATAGACATTTAAACAGTACCGCAGGAACTAGAAAATATACAAATTTATCATACTTTTGCTCAAAGCAATGAAATAAATTAGTTATGAATATTATTACTAGAATTAATAAGAGATAACATTTTTATGATTCTGTGAAAATACGGCATGATTATATGAGAATATTTAACTATTTGACTTCTATTTTATGAAAGCTTTGTTAAAACAAGGATTTTGTAAATGAAAAATTCCTTTTTTTGTAAGATTAAATGTAATTAATATTTTCTTTTAAGTAAATCATAGTTCCAAATTAGTTCAATCTTTACTTAAAAGAATTGACTAAAATCATATTCAATGTACTTGATTTCCCAAGAGAGTTAGTCTCTATTTAAAATACAGAAATAGCAGCAGAATAAGAGAATTCATTGTTTTGTGTTAATTTTTAAACAGAAAAAAATTGAATGAATTCTCAATTTTATGACCTTTGTATAGAAATGCATTAGCTTTTCTGATATTATTTAGGGGATTATTTCAGTAATTGATGATAATACCTTTTATATTTGACCATTTGTATAAAAAGGATAGAAAGCTCTTAGAATATTCTGTGATGTTACACTAAATGTAAAGTTACTTCCTAATATCGATACGCGATTAAAATGTGGCAATAAATCATGAATCCATTCATTTAAAAATCCATGTATTTAAACTAATGCGGAAAGAAATGTTCGATTGAAGTGTAATTAAACGAATGTAAACTAAACCAATTCAGGCAAAACTTAACAGCACATTCGATTTTAAGAGTAATTTAAACTTTTGCGATCAATTCCAAAATGTTAAAAAAAAGCAACAAAGTTCTTTGAAGTACAATGAAAGAAGTGTATTAAATGAAGTAATTAAGAGCTTACAAACGAAGTGAGTTCCGATTGCTAAAGAAAAGTCCTCTTCTAACTCTTATTCAAGCTAATGCAATAAATTGCAAGAAGATTGTTGTTTTACTTCACTGAATAGTTGTCGAGCTGTTATTGCTTTGTTGGTTCACATTAATTGAAGTTTCAGTACCGATTTTATGTCTTTGTTGCAAAAGGATAAAGGAGTTTAGTTACACTTAGAATGGAATTCTTTTGTGTCTTTACTTCATTGATTTAAAAATATCTTTCGGCACATGCAAGTCATTCTCTGAAAGTGAAAGAAACTGCAGACAAAAATAACTCTTTATCATACGAAAAAACTATTTTATATCGATAAATGTCTCACACAATATATTTAGGGGATGTCTGGGTTAGATTGTTAGTCCATCAGTCTTTTTCAAACGGAGACAGTTTTGCAGATGTTGAGACGTTTTTTTTTTCTTTATAAAAACCCCATTGACAGCCCTGCCCATTGGAACAAATTTCTCGATTATTTAGAAAAACGACCATTCCTCTGAATAGTTCATGGGACCTTTTTAGTTTTTTTAAAACTTGCATCATTTTAAGAAGAATATTCTTTTTTTTTTCAAAAAGCAGACCTAGAATTTTAACTTATATGGAACTTTTTTTTCTGTTTAAAAGACACGCATCCATTTTAAGTTTAAAAAAACACTCATAAAAAAACACCGCATGCTCCGAAGGGATTCTTTTTAAGAATATATTTTTCACGTATATAAAGGGGAAGAGGAAACAAATCTGGAATTTAAAAACAACTCCAATGTCATATATCCATATACGCCTTTGTACTAAAATAGAGCTCATATGCTCAAAATATTACAATATTCTCTTACATGTGAATTAAATTCTCGTAAGCAGAACAGAATATGATTAAAAAAATGTATAACTTTATAATTGAAACAAATGGTTAAGCGATAAAAGAATTTTCCTACTTAATCTAAATTGAACAAAACATAGATAATCTTATTCACGCAAAACGGGATATCCAAAATGTAAAATTCATCTAGAAGTAACTGTGAATACGAATTTTTAAACATTTAGCAAGCATATTTATTTAACTATTTTGGAACTCCAAGATATCATGAAGAACGTTCTCTGTTACGTGCAGCATTATTTTCTTATCTCTTTTACTTTTGATTTTAATGCATTAATTGACGCAATTCAACATTTCGCGACTTCTCATACTTTGATCTATTCTTCTATCCCTTATTATTTTCTATTTCTGCCTCACGTCACTATGCTTCTGAGCATGTCTTCGCAGGAGGTGCTCTTTACATACGCCAAAAGAATTACTCGAAAAATACCAGTCTGAGTCTCCGATTACCAGGTCCTCAAAATTATCCGTCATGATTCACGGGCCAACCATCTTATTTGCCAGGTACAACGAGAGTTTCTACATGTTCACATTAGTCATGGGTTGTTCTGATAGGACTCTGTTATTCCACCCACCCCAACGCCTGTCTTTGAAAGCCATTAAGGAATACACCTGGGACATGTTCGTTACTTAAAAGTGATTCCGTTAAAAAGGATTGTTATTTAGTTCCGAACGGTTTGCTTCGCATTCCTGGTTCCAATTCCACTGACTAATCAGCGGCTCATTCTTTTAGAGCCACGCCCGTTTGGGTCTAGTCAATGCACACTCTAGAGGAAAGAAGCACTCGTTATTCGAATTTCCGCTTTAGCGATTTAATAATTATGGAACTCTTCATTTTACTTTAGTTTTTGCTCATCATAAAAAAGAGATGTGTCCTCTATTATTTAAGACAATTCCAGCTTTATGAAAGGCGTTTGGAGTCATTGGAAGAAATCGTAATTCTTTGAAGAATGGAATGGAAATGAAGGATTGGATATGGGATTATTTGAAAAGCGTAACTACTTTAATAGGATGAAAAAATTGTTCGCTCTTCCTCTGAATGTGAAATTAATTTTTTACTTACTATTTTAAAAGAATAAATCTACCTTGATTTCCAGTTTTCGTGTATTTCTTACATCTACTGATTTCTTATTAACTTAAGAAGTAAACATGAATATTTAATTACTAGTTACCGAAGCTAAATATATTAATAATATCAATAAGATGAATTGACTTATATATTGGAATTTAATTTTCTTTCTTACCATTATTATGAAATTTTCGGTTTCCTTAATAAATGGTTATTTACTTATAAGACCAAGAAATTTTAAAAGTAAATATTTCACAATTTCTTCGCTTTATTCTTACACAGACCATTGGTGAATTAATTTTCAGTAAATATTGAAAAAGATAAATTATTCTATAAGCCAAACATATACTTATAAGTCACTACTACATATATATATATATATATATATATATATATATGTTGCTCTTATTTTGCTTCAAACAATGTTGCCTTTTGTTAAAAAGAAAAGAAAAACAAACAAACTCGACACTTGTGTGTTTTTTAATATTAATCACCAACTACGTACCGAAAATGTAACAGTCTGATATGATATGATTTAATACATAGTTGTTTTGCATGACATGTGTAATATCTTGTTGAAAGAAGTATGAAGTTTGCAATGTGACCAAAAAATGGGAATTAAAAAACCCATCCAAAATATTGTTCTATAAATACTTCTTTAACTTAAATAATTTTTTTTTCAAACGCTGGAAGTTGAAAAATCTATTCTATAATATGAATTCTTATACATCATTTATCAGAATTGTTGCCAAATACACATATTCATTATGTGATTGTGAAATATTATATCTATTCATGAATGAATGGAAAATTTTTAAACTTGAAAAAAAAACCATTAATTTTCAGTTATTTGCTCTATTTGTTTAGTTTGCAACTACATTACAATGTAATTTTATCCATCATTGTTTGTTAATAAAAGCAAACTAGGTCATTTGATTTTATATATAAAAGTTATCTTATGGTTACATAAATATACTTAGATTTCAGAGAACACACAATTTTTTTTTCAATTTGCTTATAATAATTCATTGATTATGAAATAAATATGAAAGACTGAAAAAACAACCAGCTACTTAAAAATCTTCTTATTGTTTTAAGAATGAAAACACTTCTTTTCAAAGAGAAGTATACTTTGTTAACTATGTTGATAAATTAGAAAAATATATGTCTGAATGAGCATGCTTTCGACTTTTTATTTTTTAAAGAGTTCTCTGTGATTTTGAAATCCTTCTAACAAAAGATTTATTCCCAACAAAGCGTACAACTGAGAGAGTCCAAGATAGAAACAATCAGCTCTTTGGGGAAAGGTGGTCAAGAGGAGACGATCACGATCCCATAAACTAGAAAATATTTTAATTTCGTCAGCTTTCCGCTAACAAGAAAGTTTTTTTGCTGTAATTTTCTCCAAAAGCGGATCTCAGAAGTGATCTAAATTTTGTTGTGCGTTAGAATCAAATCACGAACAACTTTTTTATATCACTTTTAAGCTTGATATTTTTCCCCATGAGGGAAATGAAGCTTACATTTAATCGATGAATGATGTATCATTTCTTTACTTATATTTATATTGATTGTATTGTACTAATTTTCAGTAAAAACTGCTTCAATTACTTCAGTTAACTTGTAGTGGCTACTTGCCGTGTGTGTCGTAAGTGAATTTTTTTTCGAAATTTCGTTCTGTGTAAGGGAAATGTCACTAATACAAATCGAAACAGAACTAGTTTATTCTCTACCACAGGTATCACAAGAAACTCTGCAAGCCTCAAAATATGAATTGGTTGAATTTTCAAGGATCCAAAATGCTTATCCCTGAGGGAAGACGACACTTTGCAAACATCAAAGCAGCTGTTTCCGAAATGTTCCCCTGAGCATCAAAAAACAGCTGCCTGCCGAAAAATATCAACTGGCAACTCAGTATGAAGAATAAAACCAACATTTAAAAAAATAAAACACTTTTATTCCACAGCATGGTTTTAATTCTTATATGTCTTTGTTCTCACTTTCCTTGGAAAAAAAACTCGATTTCACATTCCCTATAATCTTTCCAGTTAATTTCCAGAATTGTAATTCTTGATATTGTGTTTTCAGTTCTATTCAAATTTAGAAATACATCAGCCCTAGAGTTGGATGGGACTAGTTCAAAGTAATTTTGCTAATAATTTCCAATTAGAAAATCTCTTATCGAATATACTGCTTTGTAAATAAAAATTATTAAAAATAATTGTAAGTATTGATAGCTTTTTGCGAAAAAAAACTTGTAAGACCTTATTAATAACAGTAGTTAGATCTAAATCTGAAGCATGCAGATTTTATTCATTGTTCTCACTTGGCTTTTGATTTTTCATTGTTTATTTCATGAACAACAAAAACATCTGATTAACCTTCTTCGGGAAAAGTGTTTAACATATATGCACTAACTATTTGCAACATTGTTAATTATATTCACATTCCTACGTTTACATACTATTTGGCATCCAAAACTTTTAAAAACCCATCATGAATTAAAATTGAATGAGATAATTTGAAATATTATCATCTCTCTTTTGGTAACATGGAAATATCAGGATAATATAGTCATTGTTGAATGTTTAAAATCACTCCCAATCAATCAAACTAGCAAATATCTGCCCAATGAATCTATCAGGGCTAATTAAGAGCGCATGATATCTTAGCTCAAACCGATTCGCAAAATTACTTTGATGCAAAATTTCCTGTAAAGATTCGCAAGGTTGGAAGTGTGGCTTTTTTTCGTTTGACAACTTTTTTCCCGATGTGTAGTTAACGGTGCACTAAAGCACCTCTCCTACTGGCTTGTGAGGAAAGAACCTCTTTGGCATTTGAAGCACGCATAGGTTTCTATCAAACCCACAGAGGCGATATTTCGTTTTCGGAACACGAAAGTGACGATGACTGTTTTTCTTGTCTAGTTCGTCAGATTTGTTTAGCAGGGAGGAAATGTATTTCCGGCGACAAATGTCAGAGTTTTCTGGTGACGATAATCAGGTTGGGGATATTTTTGAAGATTGAATCTGAACATATTCTGGGACAGAATTTGGTGTTTTTTTCCCTTTCCATCATGAATAATATAGCGGAATTTGTAATGTTGGCAAGATTGATTTTATGTATTTTGACAATATTTATTTAGAGAAAAATCTAGATATATTTGACAAATTTTCAATATCGCAGATCGAATGTGAGTTTGTTTATACAGAAAGAAAAACAATGTTTGGCATATTTTATACGTATCCTAAACTTCCGAAATTTACGTGACAGATTTTTAAAACGAATTCCTTATGATACAAAATTTTATAAACTTGAGATGAAAAATTGGCAAGATGGGAAGTTTTACGTGTAAATACGGGAGTACGGGAGAAGAATTTAGAATTTGCTACATAGTTTGAAGTTTTTTTTGCGGTACGTTTTTAATGTATTATTCATGATAAAGAGCACACAAAAAATAGATTTTATTTTACCATATTTAAAGAGGTTTTTTTTTAAAAACACTTTAGTAAGATGATGATAAATTACTTCAAAGTAATTTATTAAGGTATAGGAATATTAAATAAACAGTTATTAGAAAACTGAATTGGGAATATAAAAAATATTTTATGATGCTATTATTTCAAATAGATGAATATTTTTATAACGCTTACAAAGAAATTACATCGAATAGGCTAGAAATTAATAATATATATATTTTTTTGAATCTCACTAACGTATGCACAATCACATGTGTAAATAACATTTTAAATAAAAAAAAAAACGATTGTCTAATAGGAAAAAAGATTCATGATTTTAAGATATGGATTGATTTGTTCAATTTTTACAATTGCGGTAAATATTTGGCATAAGAATTACACGCGCAACTGAACCTCAAAGGCATACTTGTTGTGAGCTTTCTTAAGAAATGTGAAACATTTTAACAAATTAGTGTTTACTTTAAAACATGCATGTATTATAATTCTTATTCGATAACTCTGCATTTCTAAAATGAAAAAGATCACTGAAAAAACATTTTGCTAAATTTGGTCAACTTACCTGCAAAATAAGTAACGAAAGCAATGAGCACAGTGGTCAAGACTATAAGGATTATTGTAGCCACCTTCCAGGAGCATTTGTGGGAACAGGTTTTCTGGAAGTGGAGCCTGGAGCTATTGATGGCTGCAGAAGTGAATTTGGAGGAGGAAGTGAAGGGCGGTCTCGTGGGTCCTGGGGCTGTGGGAGGTTGGATAAGCTGCGGGTTCACGCAGTTGGTGATGGGCACCATGGGTCCTGTGGTAGAACTTGGAGTGCTGCAGTAAACTGGCAAAGGGTTACTGTAAGTGGGCCCACCTGGTCCTCCTGCAGTGTATGTCAGTGGATTGCCAGCATTAATGTGGTGCGATTGTACCGATGGATTGTTCATACCATTACCCATAGATGAATTCTTGTCATCAGATTTGGGAAGTTGCACCTGTTGAGGCTGACTGTAGATCCTAAGAAAAAAAACATGTTAACGGTTATATATTCATTACATTCTCTAATCAAAATGAAGGAAAAAAATTATAAATTATTGTTATTTTTCACAAATAACTTATGTTAATATGTTTAATAAGTGTTATCGCCATCAAACAGTGATTCAGCGGATTTTACATTGCTTTATGAAATGTACGTTTGTAGATATTTTGAAAACTACTTTAAGTGAACTAAGGTAGGGGATAATGAGTGTACACTAGATATAATACACAAGATTTATATTGAAACAATTTGAACTTATACAAACACATTTTTAGTTTATATTTTAGTTGCTATACATTAGTAATGATTGGCAAAAAAAAAACTATAAAAGTTTAATTGGTTTAAATTTTAGGATGGAAAACTAGAGTTCCTAAATTGGTAGACAGTAATAACGAAAATTATTGAATCTCTGAAATCAATATTATTTTATTCAAAGAATTGGCTATTCTGGTTACATTATGGAATTCAGCAATTGTATTCGGATTAGAAGTAAAATTACCTAGCGTCTATTTTTATTTGATTGTCAGTGGACACATAGTAAATTCCCTATTCTTGCATTAAATGTATATTTAAAAAATATAATTTTCATGTAAATAAAATTCATATAAACATGCAGTTGTAAAAAGCTCAACTCGGGATTGACCAGCTTACAGTCTGTCAGTGTTTCATGATGAATTTAATTCGTCAAAGAATTTTTGCTATAAGATTTTTATTCTTTTTATTTTAAGTTTGGGTATATGAACTAAGTTTAATCTAATCTAATAAATTATCAGATATTTAATTCATCAAAAAATATTAAAATTGATAGTAAGAGTAAAAATTGAAAAAAAAATTGCCTTGTTGAAAAAAAAAATTAAAAAAAAAAAAAAAAATTGGAAACATGTAGTAATTAATATATCCATAAAAATTCCTTTTTGTGCCTTAAAGATTCATCTCCAAAACTTTTATTTTCCCCCAAATACATTTTATTTGTGCTCTTTCGTATAACTATGCAGAAATAACTCCTACAATTTATGCCTCATTCTTGCAACCAAATAGCCTCGGATTTCTGTTTTTCTTGTCTTTGTGAAAGGATCTTCGTCAGGCTAATGTTCCATTTTAAGCCTGATTTACGTATTTCGAATGGGTCTTGTAATAACGGCAAACGTGTAAATAAAACGTCGTTATTTGTGATTTGATAGTGTAAGGCACGCAAAACTCACTTCCAGATCACAAGACAAACACGAGCGATTTAAAGCAGAAATTAATGACTCGTCTTAAGTATTTGATCTTGCAAAGTTATATTTTGAATAATAAAGAAAGGGGCGGTATACTAGTTTTTTTAGAGCTATTTTTTCAGACTTGATCTTATAGTAAATATTTGTAGGGATCAAAACTATCTCTTGTCATTTAACTTGGTCACCCTTTGCTTTTATTGTTCAGTAAATCAATGGATATTTGAAAAAAAAAACATTCAAAATCTAAACAAAAATTGCCTAATGACTTATAAAGAGGTTTTATGTTGTCTTTTAGAATATTTTACAAATTCTGTTTCGTTATTATGCATATTGTTTTGTCCGTTATCGACTGTATTTTTTCCTGCTCTTTTGTTACAACATTTTTTTGTGTTTATTTCTGTATATTCTTGTATTTAATTTTTTTGTTCATTTCGATTTATTATTCCTATCAAATCTGGTTTTTCAGATATTAATCATAAATATATTTTACCCCATTTTTTCATATGTATATATTTTATACATATATAATTTTAGGTAATATTTTACACTAGTAAAACGAATATTTTTGATCAAGTTGTTTTTAGTTTTTAATTTATTTTAATAAACATTTAACGAATATTTCCCTGCATTCAAGTGGAGAAAATGTATCAGAAATAAGAAACTAAACAGTACAACAATTTCTTTATATTAAAAATATTAACAATGAAATATTTACTGATAACATTTTAAAATAAATGTAGAGTTCTTCTCTTTCTGGATGTAATTCCGTACTTAATTAATATTGTAAAACTGATGATGATAGCATAAATTATATCTTAAGAGAATTAAAAAAAAATTCAGACAATCAAATAAATCATAAAATAAATTTTAAAACAGCGATAAGTAATAATAATATAATTCAGATAATTCAATTTTTATTGCCCGTCATGAATAAATAATTGTATTTTCTTCTAAAGTAAGCGAAATAGAAGAAGTCAAAATATGAAAGTACACGAACAAAGTATATGATACATAGTTGTTTAGCAAGAATTATTTTTTCAAAAATTATGCTTATATTCTATCATAATTGTTCCCAGAGCTCATTAATATTAACCATTCGCTATTTTTGATTTAAAAATAAAGTAAACGATGAATTTTGAATAACTCTAAATTTGGAAATATATTTCATAAAAATTAAGTGCCATAGCTTAGTAGACATTATGAATAAATAATGAGGAAAATAACAATAATATGTACTTAGACTTAATGAATTTTTAATGTATAAAAATTCTGTATGTTAACTTTGAGTTAAAAAATTACATCTTTAAAATGCTAAATACACTCTATTTTTATGTATCGTGTTTCACAGTATATAAAGTAAACATAATTAATTGTATACAATTCATTAAATATTTATATAGAAAATTACACGTCACGTAAGAAAGCAAACTTTTAATGTATTTAATTCACACAAGTGCAATTAAAATTATTAAATAAAATGCCACTCGTAAATTTACATAGACATCTTAGTTTTAATTAAATAATAGTTGTTATAAAATCTCTCTGCACAAACAAAAGAAGAAAATAAATCCCTCTGCTTTTAAAAGAATATCTCCAACAAGAGAATTGCAGAAAATTTGTAATGTGAAGACCAGAAAAATTCCGGTAATATGAACATGAACATGAACAAAGAAAGAGAATATTTTTGTTAGATCTTCACCATAAGAATTCAGAACCATTAATAATTAAATCTGATGTAGAGATTTTTATGTCCTATGTAATAAAGTAATTCATTAACTATTAACTACAATAAAAATTATTTTTGAGTGTGTGTTCAACAGAATCAGTTATTTAAAAACTATTAATGCTATCCTATTCAAAAGCCCTCACTTATTTTTAGCGTAAATTTAAAATGTAGACTCTAAAAATCCCTTGTGAAATCTACCTTCTTAATTTTTAATTTGAACAGATGTTTTTTTTTAAATTGAAGACGAGATTTTGACTACTTAATTCTGTTTGAGCATGTTGATTGTTTAACGTGTATCAAGTAACATTTAATTCTGACACAATTCAAATTTTTTTTCAAGTAATTGTGAATAAGAATAAAATTCTAAATAAGGAACTTCTCCTTCTTCAAACACGACAGATGTTTTAGATTCAAATCAAAGCGGGTAGCAGGCAGCAAATAAGCAGCTGAATTCCAACACAGCTATACTCTAACCACTTTCCTAACCATTACGTTGGTGATCATGTCATAGATATTTACAGACTGGTACATCAAAAGCATTATCGTTGTGATTGATTATCCATCTAATATTTGTTGTGAAGCTGATTGGAGCCATCACAGATAGCTTCAGTGGCGAGATCAAAAGCATTATCTCAATGATTGAACATTGATGATGGATTATTATTCCTATTTTGACCTTCTGATATTCGTCATGCTGCTCGTTTAGATCTTCCATAAGCAATCACCATATTGAAGATTTAAAATGTATAATAATTACTCATAGGCAGTAAACTAACGATTCTACTGCATAATAAACGAATCAGAAACTTTTAAGAATATTAAAAAAGGGATGAGATTAAAATTGGAAATTTTGCTTATCGGAGAATGAGTATATCTAATTTTTATAACATGATTTATTATTTTTTGTAAAAGCAGATTATTCCCGAGTTAACTTGTACAAAAAGGATTGCTTAAGAGTTTATATGAAATTATTTAAAATAAGATTCAAAACTGCCTCGAAAAGAAAAATAGAATTTTTAGAGCTGTGTACATTAAAAGAATAAAACAACCTGAATAGAAGAACAGAAATTGTTCCTTTAAAATAACGAATTAAATTATCAGAAATATCGGGATTGTAAATGCAGACGATGATAAATGTTTTTTTTTACTTAGAAGTATCTGTGTGTTGTTTTATATTGATTATTTATTATTTGGTAATACATATAAATCTATACTAAAAGTTCCGAAGGCGAAATCAACTGGAAATTTCAACAAATGATTGAAGTTTCTTTCCATCTAAAGGAATGGAATCATAGATATGAAGGAAATCATACCCCTGGATGACAATTTATATTAGAATCATTGGAAGAAACAAGCATGGTCCCATAAATCGGTAGTAAATTACCTACAAAAGCCATTAGAAAAAGCTCTTTGAGCGGCTGGATGACATAAGCTATACATACGACACATTAAATCACTTGATCGTTAAGCTTGGTCATATATAACGAAAGAAAAGAGAAAGAAGCTTCATTCTTCATAAGCGAGTATTTTTGTAGACTACAATAACTAACACTAAGAATTCGACAAAACTTCCTAGTATATAAGTATTGATTGATATCTAACTTTGTTTTTTTCCCTTTTGGTTTTGAAGAGCATATAATCCTACGAATCAAACAGAATTTTTTTAAATAATTTTAAAGCAGAAGAAAAAATACGTCTTTATATATCTACAGGTTTGGTATATAACTCTTTAGAATAGTTAAAAAAAAACGCGTCAAACTTGCAGATGTGGATTTTTAAAATCTTTGTAATCCGGAGTAGCGTAAAAATTGAATTATTACATACTAAAACTAATAGTGACCAAAAATTAGTTTTTATTTATTATTCTTAAGGCTTTTCTACATAGAGAGAGAGTGACCCTCCAGAATTATACATTTCTTTCACTGTTTCTTGACCTTTCAATGGCCTTTATTATAGAGCTCTCCATACTGCGGGTTACTTCCGTCTATGGCTTCCTCAAACCAAACAAATCAACATGAATAGCTACAGTTTATAACATTATATACATGACGATCAAATGAGATGCAGAATAAATTTTATCCAGATATCTCAGTTATTCCTCAGTAATAACTGAAATTGTAAGATATCTCTCGTACTGCGTGTTGAGAAATAATACGTGTTGAATATGATACGTGTTGAAATACGAGAATGTTCCGAAAAGTAAGTTTCGTCATTTTTTGAAAGAGTCAGATGAAAAAAACGATCAACATAATAATTCACACCTTTTCCTAGTTCAGTGACGGAAGTAGCGTCAATGGAGGAGGAATGACGCATGCGCAGAGTGACAAAGAAAAGAGAATAGCAACGAGACATGACTGACAATGTGGTCAGGTATAGAAGTGCGAGCTGTTATCTGGTATAAATGGACACGGCATTAGTGCTTCATGAACGCCTACAGACCGTGTATGGTGAACAGGTCATGTCTCATCAAATGGTTTGATGCCGGTGATGCATGTTCAGTGAAGAAGGCAGAGTGTGGAGGATGAAGGTCGAAGTGAGCGTCTCTCCACCTCCACGAATGAAAACAACATTACTAGAGTACAGGACATGGTGTTATCGGATAGGCTCATAATGGTGTCAGATGTGACGTCCACACTGAGTATTGGTCGTTCTCATGTCCATTCAAAACAATACTGAGGTGGAGCTGGCTTTGTGACCATTCCTTGCATCACAGGACTGGAGTTTTATCAGAGTGGTTTCATCATACTGATTGCCCGCTACTACAAATGTCTCAGTGTCAATTGAGACTATGCCAACAAATAGTGCAAGGTGTATAGTTCATGATGGCGTGGTTTGTTTTTTTATTCAATAAATTATCTTTGTGAAAAAAATGACAAAACTTACTTCAGGAGAACATCCCTTGTAGTAATTCAAAATATACCGAAAGTAATCAGCATAAAAAGAAGTAAAATTAAACCAGATAAATTATATCGAACAATGTAACATACATTAAGTAATATTTAAAACAGTACATCTTACTTAATTTCAAGTATTGTTTTTTCAAATGTTTAGAAAGACTAATTTATAAGAATATTTGAGCCTTTCCTCGTTAGTTATTGTATTCAGTTAAAGCAACTAAATTAGCCAGTGTATTGTAAAAAAGGGACGGAATGTAAGAAATAAAGATGGAACAGCGAAACTTAAACTTGTATGTATGTGTAGATAAGCGAAATGTTGAATGAAACTTTCTTTTTGAATCCGAAAAGATAGAACTGAAAAAGAAACTTTTCGAGCTCTGCAAACGAAATTACTAATCAACCACTGAAGAATGTTTAGAAAAATAAGGGAAGGTCATTATACCAAGATTGTTCTCGGTAGCTAACTTAGAACCGATAATTGAATCAAAATGTGAAAAAGATTTGCAGATTTTGAAAATTTCCAGAAGAAGGAACTGACAGATCCGGTAAAGGAAAAGAAGTAGAACTTTGGATTCTCATTAATCTTCTTGTAAGGTAAAGTGCTAGATGTCAACTGGAAGTTCAAAATAATATGTCATTCAGCAGGGAAGAGCAAAGAATAAATATTAGTAAGAAGATAAACATGGAACTTAAAGATAGAGAAGATTTGTCTTTTCTCAGATAAATTCAAATAAATTATTAATTGTTCTTGTGTGCTTATGTACTCTTTAAAAAAGGGTGAAGATTTGAGTCGGATAATGTAAAAGAGGAAAGTGTATTTTTGATATAAATGGAATGAAAAGTTATCGAAGGAAAATATTATTTCCTAGAATAAAAGTGTTAAGTTTATAATTTAATAACATGATGTTAGATTTTTTAAACCAATTGTGGAACATTGATATAAATTTTGTATATATATATATATACCAAAGAAAAATAATTTAGGTAAATTCAAAATATAAATTTGTGTTATAAGCATTGATTTATTGAATTACATTAAATTCGAGTTTCAATAAGGTAACAAAATTATTATATAAAAATGGAAATGTGTTTTGGTTTCGATAATGTATACAATTAATTAAGAATATAATTAATTTTTTCAATTTAAAAGAATAAATGAATCAAACCATATGAGGATAAGCTCCAAGTTTGAAAGTTGATAAAGAAATTCAACTGCTGCTTTTTATTGGTTGAGTAACTTTTCAGTAACTTTTATATATATATGTATATATTGAACGTAATATTTCATACGTTTTGAATAAATGACAGATAATTCTTTTTCAAAAAAGTTAAAAAATAATTATGAAAAAATATTTAAAAAAATATTACTTCAATTCAATTATAAAATTTAAGATAGATGATAAGAAATAATTCATTATCAATAGTAATTGTGTCACATATAGCTTGTTGTGTAAAATAGCCATTTGTCTTTTAAAGCCCTAACTTTTATCAAATAATTTGATAAGTACAATTTGGAGGAATTAAAGATAAACTGGTTTTTTCTACATATTGAATGTTTAAGGTTATCACACATTTTACCTGAGTATTTACTTTACTTTGACAAAAGACAAAGTCTATTTCAAACTAATGAAATGCACTAAATGCATGGTTTTAATTACGACTTAACACAAATTTAGTTTCTCTGTGGATCATATGAAACAGCGTCTCAGTTTTCTCTTTAAAAGTGTCTATAAAGCTGATTCCTTAAACAATAGACAATTAAAATGGAGAAGCATATTTATAATTTATCAAAGAGCATACTGAAATAAACTGACAAAGGTGAATGTGTGTAGTTCACTTAACGCACCATCCTAGCTAATATTGACTAACCCATGCTCTGAGCCTTTACCGAGAAAACAGTTCAACAATTGACAAGACGCCGTGGGAAGTGTTTGCTATGCTCAAGGATTGAATAGGAGAGAGCCAGTCTAGGTCAGTTTAATCATCTAACGCACATCTATGGAATCAACCAAGCTGCCCAATGAAATGTGGTTTGATACAGAAGTGACATTGAAGTGTTTCTTCATCGAACTATGAGTTGCGTGTCCGTCATCCGAGATCTCGATTGTGTTCTGTTTAATTTGTATACTCTTAATCTAGCCAATTGTTATTACTTTCAATATATAATAGAAACTGTTCCTGAAATTGCATTATTTTAATTAACTGCGTCATTCAGGTTCAGACTTGGCATACTAAGCAATAGTTGGTAATATAGAGCGTTGTCTCCAATTAAGATAATAAAACCAATTTATGGAACAATGTTTTGAGAATGTTTGTATAAGGAATTAATGCACAATATATTATTTCATTGACGGCATGCATAATAAGTATGCTAAACATTCTTAACTGTTAAATAAACTGTAAGTTCTTATCAAGATAAAGAAATATTTTTGTACGGTAATTTTTTAAAAAAAAAAAAAAAAAAAAAAAAAAAAAAAACTAAAAATTTTATTTCAAAAATAAATTAAAAAAATTAAAAAAAAAAAAAAAGGGGTATAAAAAAAAAAATTTTAAAAAAAAAAAAATTTTTTTGAGGAAAA